>JAPYZI010008719.1:0-11198 GCA_030523105.1 Ophioninae sp. A BG-2022a
TTTTTTCGTTCCCTCGCTCTGCCCTTCTCTCTATCTCGCTCTCTCTCTCTCTCTCGCGCGCGTTTCGCTCAGTTCTCGTTCGGGTAGAAGTGGGATTCGCTCGTAACTGTGGGGCTCTCGGGCATCGCGCGTCGGCCCTGTTCCTTGATCTTTATAGCTGACGCGTCGTCCACCGGTGCTTCGGAGAGGATACGCGAGTATCGCGAGTGTGCGTGTGCACGAATGTGTGAGGGAGGAGGGTGATGATACAGGGACAGCCAACGTTCCAAGTGCTGTGCTGGGTTCTCCGTTGGGCGCGAGTGCACGCGTGTGTGACGTCAGTGAGTGCAAAAATGATCCGGGCCTATAAAAAACGCGAATGCCATGAGCGTTGAACTTCCATCAAGGTATTTCGACGCATTATAGAAATAAAACATGATTTTGCCTTTTTCCGTTTTTTTTTCACGAGGTGGCGCGACAGTGGAGGGGGGGTTGAGGGAGGGGGTAAATAACTGTCGTTTCGTTTGATCGCGCGCGCGTAATTTCTCGGAAGTGCCAAAATTTCGTGTTTTCTTTCCAAAACTTTACCAAGCGCTTCCGGCAACGGGATAGGATAATTACATTTTTTCGAAAATCAACGAAACGTTTCGATACACCGAAACTGGCCGGTTTCCAGATAGAGTTCAGTTACGCGTGCACTCGAGCTCTCGCCGCATTCTCGTATTGCCAACCGCTCGACGCGCGGAAGGGGGGGGGGGGGATTGGATTAACCGTTCACACGCGGACGCGGAAATTTTCAAAAGAGAGGTTAGGTTTGTTCTCGATGTTTTTTTTTCTCGTACTTCGACACTTTGAACGTTGAGTCGTAACGTCCGAGATCAATCGAAGAACGCGTTTTGTTGAATCGTTTAGTTTCTCGTAGCTTTTCACCGCACGAATATACATCGGGCAAGTTTTTTTTTTTTTTTTTCGCGAGTCAGCGATTCACGATTGTCACCGTTGGCATTTCCTTGGCCGCTATTCGGAGAGCGCACAGAGCGAGGGACGAGTGACGAGGGAGAGGAGGGGGGCGGGAGATTTCACTCGGAGAGGTTGGGCAATCGATAAAAGACCGCGTTAAGGACGTGTGGGAGATACAATCCCAGTCAAAAGTAATCGTTATTCAAAATTCTCGAGTCTTTAGACCCAACGGATGGAGTTTCCGTGAATTAGTGGGTGCGGGTTTTTGTTTGTTTGTTTATCTCGTTCTCGCGCTTTAACTCGTATTTGTTAACGTGTCATTCGGTTGAGGCGAAAATCTTGGAGGACGAACAGACCCCGCCTCGCGACGAGCGTTACTTTCGAGCCTCCCCGAATGTTTACGGCATTGCGTGTTGAGGGTTCTGGGGGGGGGGGGGGGTGGAATTATAAAGTTTTTCCGTGCGGATACCATGTCCTTTCTTCTAATCGCTAATTTTTTTTTAGTTATTTATTTATTTATTTTTTTTTTATAAATCCAAGATTTAATATTTTTTCTTCCTTCGTTTGATTATTATGTGAAGCTTTTTATTGAAAAGCGTGATCGAATATGTATACGTGTGTGTGTGCATATGCACGCATTGCTTTTTTAACGAAAACATCGAGTGAGAAAGGAATTTTAGGAAATTCGTTTTTTCAAGGAGGAACAATGGACGATTGGTTTGCCTTAAAATCCAACATTTTTCATTTTTGATCTTCGAATTCTCGCATTTAGATTTTTGAATGAGAATTGTGCATTATTTAACTACGAAGTGGAAAAATTGGGAGTGCAATCTTGTATGGAAATTCAGACATTTTGAAATAAGCGAATTATTAAAATAGTTATTCGGTTGATCGGATAGTAATTTCGAATAGGATATTTCAAGCTACACAAAAATAATTTTTTGCGGGGTTAGAATTTCAACGAATATTTCAAGATCCACTCGAAATTTTTTATTCGAGTGGATCTCGATTAATTCGACTCGATTATTTTTTTATTTGGGCTACGTAAATAACGAAACGGATTTCACGATCCTAGAGAAAAAACAATATGTCGTGATAAATCGATGATATATGTCGGAGCATGTTTCAAATGAATTTAAAGAAAAAACGAGTTTTCGTTGCGTTCAAACGATGCAAACTTTACAACTTATATTTTTCTTCCTTTTCCTCAATCATTCATATTGGAGTTTGGAGCGTTACGATTTTTTTTTAATTGCAATTGTCTTTTCAAACCGCCGAAAAAAAGTTACGTAAAAATAAAGTTAGGGAATAGTATTTTTCCGTTGTTAATTTTTTAATAAAAAAAAAACATCGTTGCGTCTGGACGATCGAACTTCAACGTCGTTTTTCTTATTCGTTGGCATCGAAAAACTTTTACGTCGATTACACTTGTAGGATCGCTAATTGAATACTAAAAAGGATAAGTGCTATTTCTAGCCGTTAGAATCTGCCAAAAAACATCGGAGCCCTCGTACAAAATTAATTTGCCGATTCGTACCAACGATGAAAGCTTTCGCTCGCGTAAAATCTTTGAGCGTCCCGAGTAATCGACGGAATAGATAATCCTTTGTTCAAATATTTAACCTTTTCAACGAATACACTTTTGGCAGCCTAGAATAACGGAATCCAACGCTAGTTCCATTTTCAACTTTATTTCCAATGGAAGTTTGATTTTTGTCCAATTTTTGAGTACGGAAATTACACGAGGTTTTTGTTTCTTCTCGTTCGACATATTCACGATCTTAACGTTCAAAAAAGCCTTTCAACAATTATAATAAATCTGTCGTAAAATAAGAGTGAGAAAAAAAAGGTTCGATAAAATATCCATTAAAAAGTCAAAACTAACCGAATAGACAACGACACTTATTTTATAATTATTTTACTTGCAACAACTAATAATCATTGGTTATTTAATCACAATTTCATTTAATCTAGTTTAATAATAATTTAATTTAATCATAATCTTTGAATTAAATTTAATCATTAAATTTATCAGTCAATAATTGAAACGATTCATTTGCGAAGTCGACGCCACTTGGTTCATGTTAGAAGCCGGAAACGGTTGGACCGCGATGAACGCTAAATACGTTTGATTCGCCTTGACACCGTCTTCAAGAGTGCATTATTTAAATGATTGAATGATGATCGAATCAATCGATTATAGAGTGCAGTTAGTGTCACAATCACCCGTTTAGTGATTGTGATTACTCCGAGTCATTACTTTTCACTTTTGAGTGCAGTTTTTGAGAAATGATTTGTCAAAAGTTTTCATTGTTTCGTGTCGAGAGGGAACTTTAATGGGTGTCCACCCGTGTTCCCTTATCAACCCGAGCACACATGGGTAAACTCATTGAACAGGATTTTCGTGGGAGAAAGTTCCCCGGAGTTCCCGTTGAGTTTCGTGAAATATTTTCGGAGTCCATTATCAGATCTTTACTAAATCAGTAGGGGACTACTTGAACGATACGTAGGAACGAATAAAATAACAATCATTCACGTCGGTCGATATTTGCCAGAATTATGGGTATATAAAATGCACGAGTTTGATACCCATATAAACACTCGAATTTACAACCATTTTCTTTTTCGTAGTTCGAAAAATTGGCGGAAATAATAGCTGCCTTTAATCGGAGTTTCCAACATTGAAACAATATTATATTATTTTAGAAACATTAAATAATAGTATAATTTAATATTATTTAATATAAATATATGAATATTGAACTACGAATAGAAGCCAAAGGAAACGAATAATTGCCATTTTGTCATATAAAATAATAATATATTTTAATAATATTAAAGACAAATATATGAATATTACAATACGAATAAAACCAAGATAAAAGAACAATTGCCATTTTGTTGTGCAAACTTTTTATCTCGTCTCTTTTGTCTCGTATCAACGATGCCGCGTTGGTACAACTCGAATAAATAATTGAAATAAAAATATTTTCAAAAAAGTTTTTTTAAAAAGCAAGCTTTTATTTATGCGTAGAAAGTGCACCAAAAAGTAGAAAATAATTTTTTTCTTTACACCAAAAAGTGATAAAAAAAATTTGTATGACTAAAAATAAAAGCGTGGGGCCCTGTACATGCGATAGATAAATGAATTATAGTGAGGGACCGACTTTTATTTTTAGTCATAAAATTTTTGGATCACATTTTGGTGTAAAGAAAAAAATTATTTTCTACTTTTTGGGTGCACTTTCTACGCATAAATAAAAGCGTGCTTTTTAAAGAACTATTTTTCGAATATTTTTGTTTTCTCCTTTTTAGTCTTCTCAAATATTTGTGCCTATCGATATTTCGAGCATGGTTCAAATTGTAAAAAGATAGAACCGTTGAGGAGTTCCCTCGTCTGGAGCCAATCCTGACAGCAGCTTTACGTTATGCTTATCATAATCATGCATTGTCACCGACAACAAGACTGTATGAGAAATTTTGACGCATACAACAACGCCAGCAACAAACAGTGTGAGTTAAATAAAAGCGTGTAAAAACGTTTCGTTCGTCTCGTTCTCGACACGAGTCCCCAAATTTCGACGGGTGTTCGTTCCTACCCTCATTGCGCGTCACGAATTCACGTCGAGGGTTCACCCCCAAAGAAACAACGTGCCCCCTTTCCCCCACCTCCCCCAGCTCTGTACGGCGAGAGGCTTCGTCGTTCGAAGCAGCTGAAGCGTCCATTCTTCATCTCCGATAGGATTTCTTCCCTTGCCGGATGATTGCTATCGACGCCGCGTACGTCGCTGTACGCGCGTGTATATGCGCGCGCGCGCACCGTGGCCTCCGTTATGTGTGGGAAAACGTCCGAGTGCATACGCGTCGTCGCTGTTGCGAGTTAGGTAAGACCGGGTTTGGGCACGGGGCAAAAACGAACCGTTTATAAAACCGCGATGACGACGACGTCCACGAAAAAGAGAAATCAATGCCTGGCGCGTGAATGCGAGCTAAATAAAATGATCGAGTAACTAATAAACGAGTTAATAAAAAGGAACACAGAAAATCGTTACACCGGGGCGTCTGTAGAGATCGACAAATTATTGAAACAACAAATCCAAATTTACACAATTGTCCAATGAACACTTCCGGGGAAGGCGGTAAATATTTGTTAAACTTCCGGGGTGGGGGGAGGGCGGTAAATATTTATTTTTTTAATTTCGGCAGATTGAAACTTCGACCGAAATCACGAAGCTGAAACTTAAACGATTCGGACGAAGCGTAAATCGTTTTTTTTTTCTTCCCTCAATTGTTTAAGAACAGAGTCGAGATGTTATGGAAGTTTTAATACATTCTTTTTTGGTGATTGACGGTTAATCTGCAACATGATTTTTCGATAAAGCTTTAAAAGATAAGTGATATAAAAGAACACGTTGCGTTCCATCGATGGAAATTTCAATTTCGTACGACAGTTACGCGAATTGTTTTTATTTCGTTACGTTAATTAAATTGTTTGTTTTTTTTTGTTTTCGTATGCTAAATTCTCAAAGTCAAACAATTTACGCGGGTTTGAAGTTTTCAGTTTCTTTATTATCCAATGTGATTTATCGCGAATCGCTGTTTGAGGATTTAGAAAAAAAACTTGTTTTCTCAATTCAGAGAGTTGAAGTTTGGTCAGCCGAAGTATGAAGAAAATATGATTTCAGTCAATTTTCGGGCAATCCTCGATTTATGATCTTGAGTGTTAATGATAATAAGAAGTGAAGTAAGTCAAGAAAATTTGCATCGAAAGATACAAGATTCTTTTCCACCTCCCGCTCTTCCTGGAGAAGGGGGGGGGTGATTTTTACCTCGATATATTTGATGGTGTTTCAGTACACTTACGGGAATTCCATGGAATAGTAGCGAGCCTCACGTACGTACAGACGTATACCCGTGTGCGGGCATGTAATTCAACTCTGCACCGGGTGCATTTTTTCGTTCTCGTGCTTCTATGTGTTTAAATTACGCATGAATTGGCGAGCGTGCGAAGGGTAAAATGTCGGACGTTTACCGTTAACGACCTGAATCGAGTCGTCGCGTCTTCTCTCTTCCTTTCTCGCTCCCCCCCCCCCCCCTCCCTTCTTGGATAACACCGACGAATTGTACTCCCCTTAATCCCACCTTGTACGTCTCGCAACGGGTTTCTTGACGGGTGGAAAAACGAATGGAAAAAAGAAAAAAAAACGGAAAATAAATTCAGTTTTTTAATAATTAATTAAAAAACGGAAATAATGAAGAGAAGAAAGAACGAGGGATGGTTTGCTATAATTTTATTCACTAAAGTATAGCAATAATCATAAACAAGAAGTTCGACGAACATAAGTGTAGTTTAGGTAGGGTGTGATTATCCGTAATTACTAATCGAATTGACGATTGGATTGTAGTGTTTCTTTGTAATTTTCAACTTTTATTTTTATCAAAGTGATACATTGCAGATTGCTCGCACATTGCTAATTGAAAGCCTCCCCTCCCTCCGGCCGTTAAAATGCACGTTTGCAAATTTTTAGAGTTTGAATCCGCCCCGAGAAATTTGGATGTTTAAAAAATAATTATTATCATCGCATCGTTGTTGTGGAAGGGAAATGATTAATTTTTTAAATACAAATTTCTTAAAATTTCTTCCGTCGAACTTCAACGATCGTAAATCGTGCAAACAGTTTTATGAATTTTCAATCATATTGCATATTTCAATATGAAGTGAAATATGAAATTAAATACGAGTACAAATAATTAAATAATCAGGTTGAAATTATTATTTTTCTATTGTATATTCACTATTTTTTTTTCTTATTTTATATTTACCATATAAAATAGGAAAAAAACAGAGGGATGCAAAATACAGGAGACATATTAGGTGTAGTAAAAAGACTTCCATTTCTTGTCCTTTTTACTACATATTAAGTGTAGTAAAAAGACATACATTTATTGTCCCAAGTAAAAAGACATCAATTTCTTGTCCAATAGAAGTTATCCGTATCTCGCGTTGTATTAGTCCGATCGGGTTGCACTGGATGACGTTAGAAATATGCGTTTTCGTAGTGAACAAATTTTAGCGACAGTTCTGCGATTGGTTGACTTCAGAAGATAATGGATTTCTTTTGACCACACGTAATACACGACGGAACGTAGGATAATTAGAGAATATATCAGTAGCAAAATGGACGAATGAATAGAGTATATTCCAGAAAACAACCGGTATAATATAAAATTAACAATAATGTAGGAAAAGTAATAAAACAAACCAATGTATAACCCTTTGCGGTCGGTGTCCCCGTAGCGGGACATTTTTAAATCGTCGTAGAAGTCGATAAAAATTGATTAATTAATTTTAAAAATAATGACCTTGCGATTCAACATTTCCGGTCGACTTACGAGATAACAATATATGATTGTTTAGAGAAATTAACTTAAATAAAATAAAATTAAATGGAATAAAATAACATTAAATTAAATTAAATTAAACAGACCGACCGCAAACGGAAAAAATATAAAATATAGAGAAGCATGAAACAAGGAAAATAGTGGAAAACGAGAAAACGGTGTAAAAATCCGATGGAAAAAACTTGTCCATGTTTAAAACGCTTGAATTCGAGTTGTAAATTCGTAACGTCTGAAGAGACAAAAGATGAACGAAATTTTGAATGTGCTTGCGAGTTGGCTCGCATGGTGCCAGTTATTCAGCGAAGAACGCCCTTTCCTCGTAAAGTAACGACGAGAACGAGATTTTTGCGTGGCGCAAAGTTAACCCGGAACAACGGTGTACGTGTGTGTTTGAGAGAAAGAAAGAGAGAGAAAGAACTACCGCGAACGGCCATTCGTCCATTCCTTTCGGCTTCCATGACACAAACGTAGAACGAGAGAAGAGAGTCGTGGCTCGTTCGGCATCGTTCGTGCATGACCGTCGACCAAGAAGCGCGAAAAAGAGAGCTCGAGCTCGAGAGAGAAAGAGAAAGAGAGAGAGAGAGAGAGAGAGAGAGAGAGATAGACGCTGCGTGCACGAGCCAACGGTTCCTATCCTTTGTCGGAGATATTCCGTGACGATGCGATACGATACATGCAAACATGCTCGTGCGTGTGCCGATGTCTGGCATGCGTGAATCTCTGGTTCTGAGTGTATTGTCTCGTACCTGTGTGCGATACACCGAGCTCGGACAACCGAGCCGACTTCACGAGCAGCAAGAGAGCCAACTTCGGAAGAGCAAGAGAGATTGCGAGTGGCGGGGAAAACGGCGGGAGGGGGGGGGGGGGGGGGGGGTGGGCGGTGGGCGCGCGGCGGGCTCCTTTTTCTCATTCCTCTTCGTAACCATATTCTCCTCGTTGTGCATCGGGAGATACTTGAAAAAAAGGTCGACTCGTCCTCAAACTAGCAAATACAGCCCTGACCCGACGAATCATCGAACACTTTAGCTTCCGGATTGAATAAAATTTGGTATTGAATTTGTAGGTTATAAACAAGTTGCGTACGAAACGTTGAATAGTACTGATAACACACGATCGGCGGAAACAGGGGGTTGGAACATGTTTTCTAGATTTTTAGGATTGCTGATACCGATTGTAAAGTCTTCTTAATCGCGTCACGTTTTTACTGTAACGTCGAATAAGACTGTAGTTATGGGGTTTTGCGAGGTTGTCGTGTATCGAAACCTAACGTTAAAGGTTTCTATCGACTTTTGGTTTTGTTTCGGTGATTCCAAAAATATGTAGTTGTACGCGATCCGAGTCCAGGTCGGAAATATACTTTTTCGTAATTTGGTCGCGCGATTAGAGTCGTCGTATAAAATCCTGTAGAGGACCCCTAAAACGAGACGAAAACGAGTTTTTTTTTTCCTATTAAGTATACATAGATCATACCTCGGAACTTTAACGGCGTAAATTTTCATAACCTCACAAATTTTGGTATCCCATTTATTCCCATAGATGCTCAAGTTTTGTCGAAAAACGAAGAATCAGGCTCTTCGGAATTAACCGGTGCAGAACTCGATTTCTTTTCCAACCTTCCAAGTAACAATGATTCCTGATTAATCGGGATTGAAAAATTTCTCTAGTTTCTCGCGTTCACAAGTGACGTGGTACAGTTTCGTTTAATGGATTTGCATGAGCTCCCCCCCTCTCTCCCTACTCTCTCCACTCCAATAAACGGCTCGATTTAATTTGGTCAATATCCGTCTTTTTAAACCGCAAAATCTTAACCATGAAGTTACCGTTGAGACAATTGAAGTTAGCGTCGTTGGACCGCGAACCGTACCGCCGCTGCAAATTTCATTAAAAATCTACGCCGTGAGTTCGTCCGATAAGGATATCGAAACGACGAACGAAGCGAAGAATCAATAGAGAAACGATAATTCTCGTCGCATCTCGAGTACTCAAAATCCTCGATAACCATCAAAAATTATTCAACCAAAAATGGTCATCCTCAATAAAGAGTCAAACTGCGCCCGGCTATTTTATTATTATTTTTTTTTTTTCGTTTTTTTTTTCACGCAAACGTCCCCAAAGAGAGAAGAAAACAAAAAATATTGATTTCTCTTAGCATCGAGCGAACGCACATACGCGGGATCGTACAAAGTGTGACTAATCGCGAAGACGACAGAGATGGCGGACGTTCGGAGCGAGCGCAGGCTGTGAGGCCAAGCAAAATTGCACCGGGACCCGTGCACTGCCCCGTTTTGCCTGGCGCTGCTTCGCCAGAAAAGGACGGAAGCCATCGGAACTCTCCGTTTTTCCATCCTTCTCCCTTCTTTTTCGTACCTCTTCTGGGTGCCCGCCTCGTTCTTGGTTGCTCCCTCGCCTCGCTCCTTCGCTCGCTTATTCACTCCTCGTGTCTCGAGAATGGCCGGGTAAACCACCGCGAGAAACGAGAATTGTTCCCCTCTCCCCCTTGCCCCCCATATCGTCGTTCTTGCTCGCTCGGCCCTCGCAGACGACTCGCACGGTATATCGTAGTACGGCCTCGGTTCGGATTATACGTTTCGAGGGGAGGTATGGGGGGGGGGAGGAGACGCGATCGTCGCTCCATCGTCATTATTACGGTGCTAATGGAAGGAAAATGAAAAAGTTGCCTATATCGAGGTTCTCGTTAACGATTCCTCAGTGACTAACGATTATCGAGCAGAAAAGACGACGGGCAATGAAGAATTTTTCGCACCGGTCGAAACAATGTATTTCGCTTATCTGTTTATTTTTTGTTTTTTTTTTTCGTCTTGTTTACGTTACGTGTTTCGAGGGCTAACAACGACGTTGGATGTTTGCATTGTTGGAATGCGGAATGATGATGCATTTCTTAAACGCCCATGGCCGACGGGTGTGCCACCTCACTCGAATGTTTTTCAATGATGCCGCTTCATTGGGGATCGTACTTCCGGCGTGTCAAAAAGAATTTCGTTTATTGCAAACGTGGAGAACGGAAGTGAAAGGAAGTATTGATTTTGGGGGGAAGCGAAAAATATGCTTTTTGGAATTTTTGCCGGCGAGTTTTCTTGAAGAGTTATACGTTTTGAAAACAGATGAAACGAAATTTTTTATTTCGATTATTGGGGATGGGATTTTTTAGGATTTGTGTGTGTGTGTGTGTGTGCTTTTCTTTGTAGAGACGATTTTTGTCGTAAATGATCCATATTTTATGGCCCTAAATTTGTTTTTTTGACAAAATCGAAAATTAAATACCAATACATTTGCTCGAAGTGCGGCGTGCGTTGAAAAATACCTACTTACACGAAAAAAAGATTATGGGTCAAAGTGACCCGGTATACACTCGAAGGGTTAAACATTGTACTGGCGGGACGAAAAATCAATGAAACGTGACACTCGAGGAGAAATAGCAATAGTGTCGCAGGCTTCAGTCCCGTTCAACCGTCCGGTAAATGACCAGGTACCCGGGTATCCATTTCAGGTTTGCAGATAGAATTGATTAACTTTTTCTTTAAAAAACTGTATAACCGTCTGGATCCCCGAAATTTAAGTTGTTTGAAACCCAATTTTTGTCAATTTTTTTTATAATCAATTATTTAATAATAGTTATTAACTATCAAACTTGATACCTCCTTCGTCCAATAACGAGGCATTCGGGTACCCACTGAAGTTATTACGCATGAATGTCGGGCTTGTACACACTAAAGAGACTATCTATTGAAGTATTGAGTTAATTTGACTTTTAAATAAATAATAAACAATATCGTGCCTGGTTATTGAACGAAGGAGGTATCAAGTTTGATAGTTAATAACTATTATTAAATAATTGA
>JAPYZI010008770.1:0-10183 GCA_030523105.1 Ophioninae sp. A BG-2022a
TTTTTGGCTCTTTCGAAGGCTCGAACCCTCTCATCTTTTGGGCAAAGGATGGCAAATGAAATTACGGGGGTAATCCATCTATTGGGTATAAAAACAGCCAGGGACAGTAAGATCGCCATGAAAACGTGTGCGGTGACATCAACGAGATTTTAAAACGCATTAAAAATGGAAAAAAAAATAGGGATAAACATTTATATGTATATATATTTATCCCGATTTTTTTTCATTTTTAATTCCTATTTATTTTTGGCATTAATATATTTAGTGAATTTTTATATTTTTTAATCAGTCTGTTTATAAATATTTTTTAAATACGACATTCTTAGTATATTTGTTATATTATTTAAATTTTACTTATATATATATATATATATATTTTTTTTTTAATAATCCATTCGAAAAAAAATAAACACTTGAAAAAGATAATTAAAATGTGAAATTTATCAAAAAAGAAAAAGACGAAATTAAAAATTATATTTTTTTTTCGTAGTAATAAATAAAACAAAAAATCTTTTATTTTGTCTGATTATTTTTGAAATATTTTGAGGCAAATCAATGACGAAAAGTCGCTTTTTTTTTTTTTTTTTTTTTTTTTTTTATTTTACTGCTTTTTTTGGATTTCAAAGGAAAAGCATTTTTGGGACCTTTTTCGTTGACTTTTTACCCGCAAACTCGTCAGTAAGATATACGACAGTAATTCACGAAAAAAAGAAAAATAAATAAGGAAACCTCCGTCATAAAAAGAAAAATCGCGTTTTCGATGGTAAATGTTTTTTTTTTTTTTTTTCATTTTTTTTTTTCATTTTTTTCAAAATTCAAGGATCGCGTGAAAATACCGTAAAATTCTGCGGCTTTTTTTTACACTTGTTCTCGCGTTCAAATGAATTCGAAAAAAAGGAAAATAAAAAAAAAGAGAAAAAATTTCGACGGTCGGCTCGTCATAAAATAATGATCTGCGGGAGGACGAAAACGCTCTCGACCAACACAGCACGGGGTCCCAAAAAAGGCACGCGCGCAACTCGGTAGCTGGTAATAAAAAATATCAAAATGATCCTAAAAAAAAAATGGAAATCTATCTGGTGACAAATCGAATTTTTACATTTTTTTTTCAATAATATTAATTAATTTTGACAAACTAATAATCTGGACGATTCGAAAAAATAAATAAATAAGTAATAAAAAAAAAACAAAATACATAATTATGTAATAGTTACTAATAAATTCTTTAATTTTAATTAATCAATTAAATGGTAATTAATCAATTCATGAATGTAAAATATAACGAATTAAAAAAATTATTGAATTAAATTATTAATAAATAAATGAATTATAATAATTTTAAAAAATTCGATTTTAACGACGCAGTTAAAAATTAACATCGCGTGAAAGTTATTTAATTTTGATCCAATCACGTGATTACCGGAAGTCAAATAAAATTATCAAAAATAATTAAAAAAAAAAAGAAACCTAGGGAAATAATATTGTAAAAAATAATTAAAAAGCAACAAACCCAAACAAATAATATTATAAAAAATAATTTTTAAAAAACGAACCCAAACAAATAATATTGTCAAAAATCATATAAAAAAACAACAAACCCAAACAAATAATATTGTCAAAAAAATAAACAAACCCAAACAAAAAAATCATAAAAAAATCCATTTGCAAAAAAGTGTCTTTCGGCTGACAAAAAAAAAAAAAAAAAAAAAAACAAAAAAAAAAAAAAAAAAAAAAAAAAAAAAAAAAAAAAAAAAAAAAAAAAAACAAAACAAAACGAAACATACGAGGACGTAAAAAATGTGGATCTCGAGAAACCACACGAGACACGTGCCGATAAAAGGCGACGAGCATTAACGTACTAATATCATACTATACGGGATAGGTATACGTATTACCTATTATACGCCAGTGTTTTGGGAACCGCAACAAAGAACCCGGATAATATATCGGATTACGTTGAAAATTGTGCACGCGAAAGAGAAAGAGAGAGAGAGAGAGAAATAAGCAAAAAAAAGGGGGGGAGGGGGGAGGAGCCAAGAAGCTAACGAACGAGCCGAGAAGAAAAGAGGAAAGAAAAAAGTGAGAAAGGCCGTTATAAAAATGTGGAAGCCCGGAACGACAGCAGCATAAGAGGAACCCCGGTTTCCTACCTATACGTAATTACTGGGTGGCTCCTAATTCTTGAGTTTACGGAAGCCAGCCAGCTTCGTGAAATAAACGAAAATCGAAACCAGGGGTCTTTCAAGATCGGCTATTTCCGCGGTGACGAGAGAACGAGGACTGGACCTCGTAATCGTTTTCATTTCTCACTGTTATTTATAATTTACTGAATATTTAATTCATTTTTGTATTTTTTATTTTTTTTATTTTATTATTATTTATTATTATTATCATTTTTATTATTATTATTATTATTATGTTTTTTTATTATTATTATTATTCACTATTTAATGTATAACTTAATTTATTATTTTTTAATTATAACTGAATTATTATTTAAGGAATGCAATTTATAATATAATTTATTATTTCTATTTATAATTCACTGTAGAGTTGAATTTATTATTTAATTTTTAATTCAATTATTAATTTAATTTATAATTTTTATTTATTATTCTCTGTACAATTTAATTCATCATTTTAAATAAGTATGTAAATTTATAAAATTAATATTTACGTATGAGCAGGCCTACTAACGTTTTCGATAGAAAAAAAAAAACACCAAGCCTATAAAAAAAAACACGTTGAACGTCAAAATCTATAAAAAACGAAGGTAAGTACTCGAAATGACTGACGATATCGAATTTGGTTACGGAACCAAACCGAAATAACAAAAAATCGAAAAATCTAAAAAATCTAAAATATTCAAAAAAATCTAAAAATCTAAAAAATCTAAAATATCCAAAAAAATCCAAAGATCTAAAAAATATGAAATATCCACGAAATCTAAAAAAATCTGAAAAAAATCTGCAATATCCACAAAATCTGAAAATCAAAAAATTAAAAAATCGTCTGTAAATGGACTCAAAATTAAAAAAGTCACTTTCCATTTTTAGGGAGACCTCGTTACGAGAACGAGAAACGTCTCGACCAGTTTCCACGTACTCATCGGAGCCAATAGGGCCTCCGAGTCGATGGAACTTCTCTCAGGCATCGATGCACCATCTGCCACTTGGGTCAACTTAACCTCTCGGACTTTAGTCTCGCCCTGCGTGACACCGAGTCCAAAATTCGGTCTTTCTGTGCCTCTGAAATTTGGGTCAACCGGACGGTCTCGAGGATTTCGATTATTTCGATTATTTCGGGGTTGCGTGCAAGTAACTACTTCCATCATCGATCTTTCTCTCCGATCAGCCTGGGGCAAAGTTTTTAGCTTTGACTTTTGATTTTTTTTCATTTTTTTTTTTAAATTTTTTTTCGTTTGGGTTTGTTTGGGTTTGGCTCAAGTGCAAGGTCGCCTAGAACGAGCTAGTCTAGACGGATCGAACAGAAGAATGTCTGCTAATTGACATAATTGAATTACTCGTCTCGATCGATTTTTTGGATTTTTTTGTTTTTTTTTTTTTTTTTTTTTTTTGACGTTTCGCTTCGAACTTTCGTTTGGCCAAATATTCTGGGGAATCCGAAAACCAGAAACGATTTTATCCGCCTCGAAGAAACCTGCTATTATCCGAAGAACAATGCGATTTTTTTTTTTTTTTTTTCATTATTTCTCATCGTTTTTTGATTTTTTGATTTTCTTTTTTTTTTTGGGGTTTTTTTTTCGTTCCGAACGAAATTCGAAGACCCGAATTTTACTCCTCGCTTTGGATTCCTTGAAACGATCGAACGAATCGCTACTTGCTCGTCACTTTTTTACGCTACTTAGGATTTGAAGATACGGTCTTAGAATCGATTTTTATGAATTCCGGTTTCAAAATTTCGAGGGGTTTTATACGGTTCAAGCCTGGGAATCGGTATGGACGTTTTTTTTTTCACTGAGGCACCGAACGCCCGTCCAACGCGTCGTTTTACAAGAGTCGGGATCACGATTGCCAGAGATAAGACATTTTAGAATTGTTGAATACACCCATTCTAAAATATTACTAATTTTTTAATCTGCTAATACTAGAATTAGCTGATTTTAGCATCTACGAATTTTAGGATCTACCAATTCTAGGATCTACGAATTTTAGGATATGCCAATTCTAGGATCTACGAATTTTAGGATCTGCCAATTCTAGGATCTACGAATTCTAGGATCTGCCAATTCTAGAATCTACGAATTCTAGGATCTGATAAATTCTAAAATCTACAAATTCTAGGATCTGCCAATTCTAGAATCGACAAATTCTAGGATCTGCCAATTCTAGAATCTACAAATTCTAGCCAATTCTAGAATCTACAAATTCTGTGATCGGCCAATTCTAGAATCTACAAATTCTAGGATCTGCCAATTGTAGAATCTAAAAATTCTAGGATCTGCCAATTCTAGAATCTGAAAATTCTAGGATCCGTCAATTCTAGAATCTACGAATTATAGGATCTGATAAATTCTAAAATCTACAAATTCTAGGATCTGCCAATTCTAGAATCGACAAATTCTAGGATCTGCCAATTCTAGAATCTACAAATTCTAATCTACAAATTCTAGGATCTGCCAATTCTAGGAAACTGCCAATTTCACTCCTTAGCGATACCAGAATATACCTAGACTTGATAGATTTAAATTCAATCTATTCTAAAATCGCGTATTCCACAATAAACATTTAAAAATCCCCAAACAGCCGATTCTAGAATCAACGAATCGGGTATAAATTCCAGTAACTCACATAAGTTTTGAAATACGGAATAATCAATTAAACCGACGAATTCCGAAAGTTCACCACGGATAATACGGAATCGTATGGCACAGAGATTGGAAAATCAACCGCGCAATTTGTAGGCAAGGCGGTTCTTTTTTTCGGCTTTTCAGTAAAGTTAAAAAAAGGCGTTTAGGCGACACGAGGCTGGTGACGGTTTGGCTGAGGGTTAGACCGTTAACGAGCATGAAAATTCGTAATTACGATGGTGGACTACCTCTTTGAAAAGGGCCAAGGTTAGGTCGGTCGTATGAAGTTGATGAACATTGGTATTGGGTGTTGGTGCATCGGGTCTGGTCCACGGAGTAAAGTGAGCCTTCTCGTGTTACTTTTTCTGGTGGAAAGAAGAGGCATCTGGAATTTGCGTGAAAACGCGTTCATAGAAGAGTCGCAAATGGAGTAACGGGTGGGGTGACCGTAGGATTTATGGTTTCGAAAGGACCACCGCAGAAGGAAAAGGAAAAAGAGAAGAGAAAAGGGGAGGTCATTGAAGATGACCGTTGGCGATTTTCCCAATGCAAGAAAGATCCCGGAGAAAGAGGTGTCCAATAGGGAGAGGGGTGACCGTTGGTCCAAGAAAACGAAAGGTAAAGATGGCCAAAGGTAAAAGACACGATCAGCATGAAACTCCAATGGGAAGAAGCATTTGTCTCGATTGTCACTTTCGATTGAAGCTAACTTACCGGTGACTAGATCTGATGATTCCTCTGATGTTAGGCTTTTGGTGGCCCGTTTATAAAAATCTTGAGCACGCGTCCTGGCACGTCCTTTTTATGACCCAAACTCCAATGATTAATCGTATTCTTCCAGTTATTCGTAGATTTCCAGCCAATACCGTCACTTTCCATCAAGACCTATTGGGTCTTTTCAAATCTTGAGAATTCCTGATGTTTACAAAGTGAACAATTTTTTTCACGGGGTTCGTCCGGGGTAAAAGTAGGCTCACCAATCGTTTTTAATCAACCGCCACTCGGAGTTTCCTTGTACCGGTGTCAAACGAAATTGATGTTTATTTTGACAGGGAAAGTTCTATCCGGAAGATTTTACTTTTCATTGCGTTTTTCCTCATCGAAACGAACGAACCGGAATTCCGGTTTATCTCGGGAGGATTCGGAAGCTGGATACGTTGGGGGTTTTGGTACTGATGCTCATTGAGGGTCTCTAATGATTTTTGAAGGTCTTTGATGGTCTTTGATCGTTTGGGAAGGTTTTTGATGATTTCTGATGGATCGGGAAGGTCTTTGATGATTTCTGACAGATTAGGAAGGTTTTTGATGATTTCTGATTATTTGAGAAGATTTCTGATGATTGGAGAAGATTTTTGCTGGTCTGTGGAGATCTCTGATGATTTGAGAAGATTTCTGAGGAATTGTGGAGTTTTCTTATGATCCCTGATAATTCCAGAAGTTTGCTAAAGATCTGTGATGATTCCTGAAGTTCTCTAATGATCTCTAATGATTCCTGATATTCTCTAATGATCTCTGATGATTCGTAAAGTTCTTCAACCATCTCTGACGATTTAAAAAATTCTCTAATAATCCCCGATGACGCATAGAAGTTCTCCATCCTTTTTAATGACGGATCAAGCATCATCAATGATCCGTGATGACGTCGATGAAGATATAAAAAAAAAAAAAATGGCACAGCCATGATCCATGACGGTGTTAAACGTCTCTCTTTTGACAATCTCCATCGAAGGTCTCCCAATTATGGCATCAAAGATGACCGATGAAGTCCGATGATGGAAAGTTGGAACGATTATAACTGGCAATTCTTACCAGCGTTACCTAACGATTTTTGGCTTCCTTTAGGACCCAAAAGAGTTGATTTTCTGGCAACCGAATTCATTCGAAGGCCAAAAGATCATTTTGATCGCGGAACGAATGTCCCTAATGCGACGTGACTTCTTTCTTGAATCCTTTCAGCACTTTCCTAGCTTCCAAACTTTCTGTCTTTTTTTCTCGATCAGTGGTGACCGTTCACGATGAATCGCCGATTTGTATTCGCCACTTCACGCATGATTTTGAACTTCGAGTGAGATGTTTTTCAAAAAAGAAAAAAAAAGGCAAAATTTCGGCCAGCGAATCCTTTGGTTACCGAATCGATCAATTTGGAGGATGAAAATTTCGCGCCTCTCCAAACTACAACGAGCCACGAAGGGTCATTATTTTGTCAATCAATTTGATCGATGAATGTCACAAATTTTCAAAATTTTTATTTCGTACTTTTTTTTTTGACTCCTCTCGAAAATACGAAAATCGAAAAGAATCTTTGGACCATCATAATTCCCAGATCAAATCGCCGGAAAATTTTCCGGAGCTTGGAAAACTTTTTGAACGCTCGAGAAACGAGTTTTTTTTTTTTCTTTTTTTTTTTTCGTCACGAAATCTTCGATGAATTTGGTTTCGATTTTACGAGCTCTCGGAAGTACTGGACTTTCCAAAGTTTGGAATTCTTCGTGGGTTTTCAGCTTTTGTGCTTCGTATTTTTTTTTTTGAATTTTTTTTTGACATTTTTTTGACATTTTTTTTTTGCGCTTCACCCACGCTCCAGACGGAAATTTATCGCTTCCTGGAGGACGCGAAAGGAATCTTTTTCTCTCTCTCTCTCTCTTCTTCTTTTCTGCTTCTGGTTTTTTTTTTCGGTGATTTACCTGGGCACCCTTTTTTTTCAGTGGCAAATCGCTCATCGACCAACACGAAAGGAGAAATCCTCGAATACGTTTCACCGTGTCAAACGATTATCGCGATCGATGAGTGCCTGACGAATTTAGGTTAGTCTAGGATGCTCCGAGAGATAAAAAGACCTCCCAGGGAAAATATTTGTTCCCATTTGGTGAAAGTTGACGTTTTTTCCATAGCTTTTCCTTCGTTATATTCCCTTCGTTTTAATTTTTTCCAAAAACCCCAAAAACCTCGAACAAACCCAAACGTTGAGTTTACATTTTTTCCAACGACCTCAAACAAACCCAAACTCAAATATCAATGTTCCATTTTCCCCTGAAAATCCAAACATCAATTTTCCATTCGCACCAAAAATCCCAAAATCCAAACTTGGATTTTCCATTTTCCCAAACAAACCCAAACCCATCACTTTTCCATTTTCCCCAAACATCAATTTTCCCCTTTTTCCAAGCAAACCCAAACCAAAACTTCGATTTTCCATTTTTCCCAAACAAACCCGAACCCATCAATTTTCCATTTTTTTTTCCCAAACAAACCCGAACCCATCAATTTTCCATTTTCCCCAAACAAACCCAAACATCAATTTTCCCTTTTTCCAAGGAAACCCAAATCAAAACTTCAATTTTCCATTTTCCCCAAACAAATCCAAACAAACCCAAACATCAATTTCCCCCTTTTTCCAAGGAAACCCAAACCAAAACTTCAATTTTCCATTTTCCCCAAACAAATCCAAACAAACCCAAACATCAATTTGTCCCGTTTTCCAAGAAAACCCAAACCAAAACTTCGATTTTCCATTTTTCCCAAACAAACCCGATCCCATCAATTTTCCATTTTCCCCAAACAAACCCAAACATCAATTTTCCCCTTGTTTCAAGCAAACCCAAACCAAAAATTCAATTTTCCATTTTCCCCAAACAAATCCAAACAAACCCAAACATCAATTTGTCCCTTTTTCCAAGAAAACCCAAACCAAAACATCGATTTTCCATTTCCCCCCCAAAAAACAAAAAACTCAAAAATCCAAAATAACCCTTATTTTTATGAAATATCCACTCTAGCCGTCCATCAATCGGTCCATCCTGCAGATGTGGCTTGCGTCACTTTCCCGCGCTCGATTTTCCGAAAGAAAGAAGAAAAAAGGGGAGAAAGGTCCAAACTGCCAAAGGCAAGAAGGGGGCGAAGAAAGGGGGGGGGGGGGGGGGGGGGGGGGCGCGGGGGGGGGGGGGGGCCGCGGGGGGGGGGGGGGGGGGGGTCCTCGCGTAGGGGTTGCTCCAGCCGCAGACCGGAAGCTCCTTCGTCGCCGTAGGATGAGAACGAGAAGCATGGGAAGAAGCCGATAGAACCCTAGGGCACACGCACGTGCACACAGCCGGACGCACCTAACCTCTAAAAAAAGGGAGAACCCTCGAACGTCGCGACCCTGTGACCCTGCGCGAAATATCAAAGGCCTCGGTAGGGAAATTGAAAGGCTTTGTACGGAAATAAGAATGTATCGACTGGGTCCGACAGCCACTCCACCCAGGACACGTTTCTCGAATCTTGCGATCGAATAAAAAAAAATAAAAAAATATTACGTTCATATATATATATAGATAATTTATTGTTGAAATTTGTAGAAATATTTATTCATAGGAATAATGGGAAATTTCATTTCTAGGGAAAACTGTGAAAAACGTATTTTGGAAATGTTTTTTGAATTTTACCAGTGTAATTTTGCACTTTCGGGAACAACTCGGGCATATTCGTAATCAGCGGAATATTTCCGATCAAATTGACCCTTTTAATAGTTTAAAAACGGAAAAAACATTTTTTCGACCTCCCAGGCCCGTTTTGCTGGAATCTCAAAAATCACGATATTTCAAAGGGAAGTAGAACAGGCGCCTTTTATGATATGGGGTTTCAATTGGTGAGTTTGGAAAAGGTTTTTGCCTGACTTAAATAATGGCGTTGGATTCGTATCGATATCTCTTATAGTTTTTCCGGAATCTCCAGTTGAAAAATGGCTAAAAAAAACGCAAAGGGGTATGTATGGAAAAATTAGCAAAAATCGATGGTCCGACTTTGAAATTCTGCCAAAAATCGGAAAATCATCGGATTTTAATGATTAAAAAAGCATTTTGAAGGGAAAATCATAACGAAGAGATCAAGCGCAAAGTGGAGCATCCAACCCCAAATGAAAAAAAGTTATCGATGATTTGGTGAAAAAACGTATTTTGCCCAAAAATCGAAAAAAAATTTTGATTTTTAATATTTTTTTTATAGGTCCTTTACGATGTAATTTGGTCCCCTGAATACGAATCTGCCATTAATTTCCCCAAAAACCCAAAATTTCTATGAAAAACTCGTAAAAAACACCTTAAAACACGTTTTTCTTTGCTTCGTTTCATGCTTTCGACAAAAATTTTATGATATTCGTAATCAGCGGAAAATTTCCGATCAGATAGTATCTTTTTAGAGGTTAAAAACGAAAAAAAAATTTTTTCGACTTCCTCTGACCACTTTCCCAGAATCACAAAAATCACGATATTTCAAAAGGTCGTAGAGTGAGCTTCCCTTGTGGAATGGGGATACATTTGGTGGGTTTGGAAAAGGATTTTGCCTAACTTAGATAATGGCGTTGGATTCGTATCGATATCTCTCATAGTTTTCCCGGAA
>JAPYZI010008788.1:0-11540 GCA_030523105.1 Ophioninae sp. A BG-2022a
AAAAAAAAAAAAAAAACAAAACAAAAAAAAAAAAAAAAAAAAAAAAAAAAAAAAAAAAAAAAAAAAAAAAAAAAAAAAAAAAAAAAAAAAAAAAAAAAATATTCCAAAATTCCAGAATAGAGGTATCCGTCCAAAAAAAAAAAAAACAAACCAATAAAAAAACTCCCCAGAAAGATGTCTTTTACAGTACGGATTTTAATAACCAAAAAATCACGATCTGCCCTATCAGCCCCCTAATCACAAAATTTTGTCGAGACACCCTGTATACGTATAAGGGTCGCTTAAACCCCTAGATTTTTCCTTTGGCGTGCATTTAAGCAAACAGGAACACGGTGTACGCACACAGGGTTTCACGAATGTGTATTTCCTCGCCCCAGTGTACATACGTATATTCGGTACGTAAGACCAACCGCAGCAGTCGACGAGGCGGACAGCTCAGAGGGGCATTATTTATCGCGCAAGTTTTTCCGCGACGACTTTTAGTTACGTCGGGGCGCGGGTAAAATCGAGTTCAACAGAATTCGCGGTGGATAGAAGGATGGCGAGAAGAGGGGGGAGGGGGGGGGGGGGCAGAGTTAAAGAGGAAGGGAGCATTGTTCGTGGCTCGTAGAAACCCGAAGAGTGACGACACCCTCGAAAAGCACCAAAACGGTAAAACAAAAAATCAAACGACACGCATTGTCACGACTTTTCGAGAAAAAAAGTGTACATAACGCCATCTATTGCCGGCGTGCAGTTATATCGGCGACTCCGTTATATATACGAGAAAAGTTGGGGCAAGATGAACAGGTGGGGTAATATGAACAAAAACTTTGGCCAGTGGGGTAATATAGACGGAAAATCAAACTGGTGGGGTAATATGGACGGAAAATCAAACTGGGGGTAATATGGACCAAAATTTAGCTGGTGGGGTAATATGGACCAAAATGTAGCTGGTGGGGTAATATGGAACAAAAGTCTAGTTAGTGGTGTAATATGGACCAAAATTTAGCTGGTGGGGTAATATGGAACAAAAGTCTAGCTGGTGGGGTAATATGGACCAAAATTTAGCTGGTGGGGTAATATGGACCAAACGACTACCTGGTGGGGTAATATGGACCACAAGTCAGACTAATGGGGTAATATGGATCAAATGTTTGCCTAGAGGGGTAATATGGATCAAAAATTTTCCTAATGGGGTAATTTGGAAGAAAATTGTGCCTAGTGGGGCAATATGGACCAAAAGTCTGCCTATTGGGGTAAAATGGACCGAAAATTCATCTAGTGGGGTAATATGGATCAAAAATCGATCCAATGGGTTAATGTGGATCAAAAATCTTCCTAGGGGTAATGTGGGTCAAAAATCGATCTAATGGGGCAATATGAACCAAAAGTCGACCTTGCAGTCTGATAGGCACCAAAAGCTTAGCTAGTGGATCAATATGGATTAAAAATCGATCTTGAATCGATAGTGAGGTCATGTTGAACAAAAGTCTACCTAATGGGGTAATATGGATCAAAAGTCTAACTAACGGTCACCTCTCCGAGTATCGGCCACAGCTCAACTAGAAAAACATATATATTTTCCGTCCCTTATTTTTCTTAGGGATTTCCAGGCATGTCGAAGATGATAACGCTCGTGACTTTTCACCACTCAGCACCTCTGGTCGATACGTCGTTGGAGCTAATGCGAAATTTTTCGTTAGGAGCACGTTCCATGTGTGTCGAGGATATCGGCGTTCTCCTCGCTTTTCTTTACTCCCTCGCGTATGTCATTTGTTATCAATGTTTCACTTTGATACGGGAAATATTTCAACAACATAAAAACTACTACCCCAAAGCGTTTATGATTTCCTGACAACATTTTTTTCGCGAATAATACAAATAATTTTAAATTTATAACACAAACAATTTTTTTTAAACTTTTCTGTCGAAAAATAAACAAAAAAAAAACGATTTTTTCGAATAAAATTAAATATGATTTAATTGATAAATAAACAATATTGTTTTTCCGAAATAAATTAAATATGTATTCCTTGATTGATAAAAACAATCGTTTTTGCAACGAAAAATAATTAAATACGCTATTCCCGATGAATTTGAAAAACAATCTGTTTTCGCAGTTAAAAGTTAAAAATTCTTTTCTTGACAAATTAAAAAAAAAAATTCACTTTACAAAAACAATTAAATATACATTTCTCGATAAATTAAAAAAAAAAAAAAAACAATCATTTTAACAAAAACAAATTAAATATTCCTTACCTGTTAAAATAGAGAAAAAAAACCATTCTTGCAAAAAAAATTAAAAAACGTTTTTCTCCGATAGAAATATAATAATAATAAAAAAAAAAAAAATAATGAAAAAAATAATCAAAGCGCTTCTTTGAAAAAAAAAAAAACAAAATTGTTCACCGTGCTATTTTTATCGAAAAATAAAAAACGCATGATTCTCGAAATATTCGTGAAAAAAAGTCCTTTTTTTTAATTAAAAAAAAAAAAGAAAAAATCGTCCCGTCTCCGCTTTATACCGATCTGGTGTGAATGCGAATGGAAATGCAACGTCACATCGCATCCGCGCGGCAAATTCCAGTTTACATTGGCCCTACACTGATCCAGCGAGTAAAGGCATTAATGAAGTTTATTGCCTAATTTGCGAGAAGCCGAGTAGCCGATTTACCAGGGTGTCCGATCTCTCGGATTTCTTCTCCTTCTTTTCCTTTCCATTTGCTTCTCCTGGAAAGCAAAAGAGAGAGAGAAAGGAAATTCTGGCGAAGGAGGGGGGGGGGGGGAAGAACGAGACGAAACGGTCCCGTGTAACAATAATAGCCTGTTATCAATTGGTCGGTGCTATCGTGCACAAGCCACGTACCCGAGAACACCCAACGTTGCATAACTCAACGTGACAGCGATATCATTTATTCGAGGACGAAAAATTGTTACGACGAATTAAATCACGCCCCTTTTCTTATACGTCAACCGTTTTTCAAGCGTTTCTCAATCCGGTATTTTACTCGTTCCAAACATTTTTTTTTTTGACGAAAGAAAAAAAACATCGAAAAATCAAAATGATAACGTAAAAATTGACAAAATGAAAATTAAAATAAAAACAAAAAATGAGGTATGATACAAAAACACAGAAAAAAATGTAGACTCAAAAAATAAGAATAATAAAATAAAGATTTGGAAAAAAGAAAAAATTTAAATTATGAGTCTCAAATAATAATGAAAAATCTCGAAAAAACTCGGACTCAAAAATCCATAATATTAATTAAACATAAGCATTCAGATAAAAAATAAACATTCGAAAGTCTACAAAAAAATATATATATATATACATATATTTAAAATATCGAAAAAAAATATTTGAAAAGAAGAAAAATTAAACACGTCTAAAAAATATTTTAAACGTTTTAAAAAATATAGAAGACGTCTAAAATAAACTATGTTCGAAATATCTGAAAAACAAATGAATAAAACATCGAGAAAAAAAACAAAACTGAACACAAACGAAAAAAAAAAAAAAACAAACAAACAAACAAATAATACCGCAGACTCAAAAACAAAAATAACGTCTCTCGTTCCTAAATTTGGCACGAAATGGACCAAGGGAATATTCGAAAAAAAAAATTTGGCTCGAAGCTCGGATCACGGAAGTTGAAGCTAAGATAGGGGACATTTGGAGAGAAGAAGAAGAAGAAGAAGAAGAAGACGAAACTAAAAAATAAAAAAAATAAATACAAAAAAGGAAAAAAAAATTTCAAGGGACATCCGTAAACGCGAAGAAAGACGAGGGAAGCGAGAAATCGTACGAAGGCAAAAAGAAGCTCTGATATCTCGTTCGTACATCCCCGCACGTATTGAAAAGCTCGTTTCCGTGCTCGCCTCGCGAAGGGCGCGAGTGATGACCCCGTTTTTATTTTTATTATTTTTTCATTTCATTTTTTTTCTCACATTTTTATTTTTATTTTTTTTTTCCATTTTAATTTTTTAAATTTTTATTTTTTGTATTTTTATTTTTTTTCCAATTTTTTTTTATTTTTATTTTTTTTTTTTTGTGTTAACACCGCAGCTCGCGAGACTATCGCTGCTGCAGGGGTCAGCGACAATCGAATATCCGAACCCATCGAAAAACTCGGTCACGAATCCGATATGTCTATGCGCCAAAAGATTGAGAATATATATCGACTCGAGGAGGACACTGTGTATGCATGGGACATCCCTTGCCGGATCGACTCCTCATGGGAATCAAATTCCGTTGCTTCCACATCTCGAATACGATAACCTTCCAAGCCCTTTCGCGTCCCTGAGCTCGACGACGCTCCCCCCCCCCCCCCCCCCCCCCCCCCCCCCCCCCCCCCACAAAAAAACCAAAAAAAAAATAATAAAAATAAACACACACGGAACAACGATAATCGAAACGAAAAAAAAAAAATATATATATATATCGACTTTTGGCGCAGCGTGATCGATGTGTTTTATCGTCTTGCGGAATCTCGTTTTATTTTTATAAATGTAGAAATAAGTGCATAAAAATAGTATTTTTACATTTATAAAATAATAATTATAAATAAATGAATAAATAAATAATGAATAAATTGATAAATAAATAATAATGAATAAATTGATAAATAAATAATAATGAATAAACAATTAAAGAATAAATATCTACTTAGAAATATATATATGAATATTTATTGGTATATTATTTATTTATTATTATTTATTTGTCGTTTCATTTATTATTGTTATTTTAATTGCATAAAAATATTCTTTGTACATATACAAAATATCAATTATAAATAAATAATAATAAATAAATAATAAACGAATAAATATCTCCTTAGCAATATATATATAAATATTTATTCGTTTATTATTCATTCATTATTATTCATTTATCGATTCATTTATTATTGTTATTTTAATTGCATAAAAATATTCTTTGTACATATGCAAAATAACAATTATAAATAAATGAATAAAGAAGTAATAAATAAATCAATAAATAAATATTAATAAACAAATAATAAACGTATAAATATCTACTTAGCAATATATATATATATAAATATTTATTCGTTTATTATTCATTCATTATTATTCATTCATCGATTCATTTATTATTGTTATTTTTATTGCATAAAAATAATCTTTGTACATATACAAAATAACAATGATAAATAAATGAATAAATAATAAATAAATAACATTAAAAATTATACATATATACATACATATGTCAATAAAATCAGTATCTTGGCTGGTAACGTATACACCGAAAGACGCTAGTGCTCGAAGGTATCCGTAGCCAAGATTCAGGTTTCCATTGTGCATTGCTCGGGGCTGCGTCAATCCCCTCCCCCCTCCAACCCTCCGCCCTCGAAACCTCCTAAACCCTCCCCTTCTATTTCGACGCAGTTATGAACTTTCCACAACGCGGTTCATACACAAAATGGTTGAGGAAACGTTTCGGATTCCGTCGCGGAACGAAGAGGCCTCGGATCATCCCCTACCCCCACCCCTTTACCGTACTTAGAGGGTGCACGGATCCGAATGTTCGCCGATCGATGAAAACGCGTGTGCACCGAACATCAACGCGTCACGTATGCCCGGGATTCCTTCTGATATGCGTGAGTGTGTGTGTGTGTGTTTTTGGGGCGGGGGTGGGGGCGAGTTTGTGAGCTGTCTCGGTCCTTCCAGCTGTAAACAACGACGATGCGGAAAGGATGTGAACGTCAAATGAAAATCATATATATATATATATATATATATATATGGTTATTTTTCAAATTAATCAATTTTGAAAAAAGTACACAAAATAAAAACTATATTTATGTATGGCTTTTTAAAAATAAATCAATTTAAAAAATGTACATAAAATAAGAACTATATATATATATGGTTTTTGTTGTTGTTTTTTTTTTTTTCAAATAAATGTTTTTAAAAAATTACATAGAATAAAAATTTATATATATGGTTTTTTTTAATAAATCAATTTTTTTAAATTACATTTTAAAAAATATAGATATGTACTTTTTTAATAAATGAATTTTAAAAGAAGTGCATAAAATAATAACTATATTTATATATTGTTTTTTAAAAATAAATCAATT
This sequence comes from Ophioninae sp. A BG-2022a, assembly GCA_030523105.1. NCBI lineage: Eukaryota > Metazoa > Arthropoda > Insecta > Hymenoptera > Ichneumonidae > Ophioninae sp. A BG-2022a. The sequence goes on from JAPYZI010008788.1 coordinate 6,093, forward strand.
TTGCAAAAAGGACATAATATAAAAACTGTATATATATATGATTTTTGTTTTTTATGTTTTTTTTTTCAAATAAATGTTTTTAAAAAATATATCATATAAAAATTGTATACATATATGAGTTTTTTAAAATAAATCAATTTTAAAAAAATTATATAGAATAAAAATTTATATATATGGTTTTCTTTTAATAAATCAATTTTAAAAAAAGTGCATAAAATAAAAATCATATATATATATATGTATATATATATAGTTAAAAAAAAAAATAAATCAATTTAACTGAAACGGATTATTGACATACATATAAATAATATATATCAAAATAATTATTAACATTGTTCGGGACACTGTCAAAAATTATATCACCCGGTTCAATTAAACTTTGGACTAATATAATTTCAAAATATAAAAGCGAAGTAAAAGTGTCATAACCAGTACAATTGAATATTTAGATTTAAATGTAATTGAATTATTTAAAAAAATGAACCCAGTCTCACTTGAAAAAAAAAAATACTAATTAATTAATTAAATAATTGATTTATTCATATAATACCAAAATATAACCGTGGTCCAAACAAGGACGCCATGTATACCACGATATTTTTCGAAACTTCGAACCCAACGATGTTAAAGACAATGAACGATCGTCGATCATTATGAAATCCAAAGATGATAGGAGACTCCGAACGAAAGGGGTGAGAAAGTTGGAACGAGGCGTTGGATGATGGAAGAGTATCGAGAGTACCTTGAGTAGGTTGACTAGGTCGACACGCCATTCTACACAAAACGAAACACCAAAGGGTGAAGGGGGGGGGGGGGGAAGGGGTTGAAGAAAAAGAAAGAGGAAGGAAGAAAGATGGGGGAGGGGGGGTTGAATAAAAAAGGAAAAAAGAAAGAATGGTGGGGGTAGAAAAAGAAAGAAACAAACGAAGAGCGAAACAAAAGGTTGAAGAGGGGAGAGAGGAAGCTCAGGGTGGCATCAGGGGGTAGAAACTCATCGACCGTTTCCGGTTTCGCGGATATATAATGCGAGTCGCGTCCCACCCGGAAAATGAACGCGCTCTTCTGATCCTCCAGCCTGCCATGTTACTCTCCTTAACCCACCTTCCCCCTCCCTCTTCCTCCTCTTTTCGTCTTCCTCCCATCCTCTGATTGGAAAACTACGAATTGCTTCCTGCACACGACGGATCGCTTTGCAGAACACGCGAAGGATTTCCTCCTCTTCTTTCTCTTCTTCAGGTTCTTCTTCAGGTTCTTCTTCAGGTTCTTCTCGTCGCGTGATTTCTTCCTTTTCTTTCTCTCGTTCTCCTGCACACTTATATATATATATATAGTGATTATTTTGGACGATAAATCTTGAAACAATCCCTGGTAAAATATAGAAAATAAATAAACCCAAACAAACCCAAACATCGATATTTTTAGTTTATTTTTATACTTGGATCGATCGTCCAAAATGATTGTTATATATATATAAATTTACAATTCTGTGAAAAAGGATACATTATTTTATCATTTTTATCTTGTTTATGGAAAAATTAAATAATTTAATATATTATCAAATGTTAAGACAATATTCCAATAAAACGAAAAAGCTTGTGAATCATCTGGCACGAAATAAATGTCGATCTCAACGTAAAATTATTAAAAACGACCAATTACAAAAATGATTAAAATAAGTAAAATAAATAAAACAAATAAAATTAATTCAATTTCGTCTACATAATCAAAAACAAAAAAAAATACAACGTTGGTTTTACAAATAAAAATGTCAATTTAAAAAAAAAATTCCCTCGAAATTAAAAACGCTCAGCTAAACCGATTTGCAAATTTTAATCAACATAAAAAATCAATTTCTTTAGGTATAGCCTAAACATTTTCGACAAATGAAAAAAAAAATAAAATAAATAAAATAAGTAAAATAAATGAAATAAACAAAATAAATAAAATATTTAAATAAATATAAACTCATCCTACAATTTCCGTATTCCGCAAGCAAAAAAAAAATCCGAAAATTCATATTTCAAATTCATCTACATAATCGAAAACAAAAAAATACAACGTTGGTTTTACAAATAACAATGTCAATTTAAAAAAAAAATTCCCTCGAAATTAAAAACGCTCAGCTAAACCGATTTGCAAATTTTAATCAACATAAAAAATCAATTTCTTTAGGTATCGACCCTAAACATTTTCGTGAATTTGTGATGATCGTTCGAAGGGACTCAAGGGCTAAAGAGGATTTTTTACGCAACGTGAATTTGTCCCCAGCATTTGTATTGAAGTTTCTTGATACTGTAATCAACATTTTATTTTTATTTCCTCCCATCCTTCCTGAGGGGCCCTTCCGCCCTTTTCTCGCCCTTTCGTCCCTTTTCCTCCTCCTTAAATCCCCTTAATCTTCACCCTGTCAAAACACATAGAAAAAAAAATGTGTTCAAAGCGTCCCACCCCTTTTCATCCCTTAAAAACATTTTTACTTCTCCCCCCACTCCGGGAGCCCTTTTCGAGGACGCAAAAAAAGGGACAATTCTTAGAACGAGAAATTTTCATACGAATGACAAGGGAAAAAGAGCGCGGGGGGGGGGGAAGGAAAAAAAAAATAAAAATCCAGAAAAGACACTCGTGAAAACTCCCATGCCCTTCGAAGGGTCTGAAATAAGGGATTTGTCGTTTCGTCCTCCTGGAACATGGGCCACGCACCAGGCCAACGAAAGAAGCCAAAAAAAAAAAAAAAAAAAAAAAATCGAAGTAAGTTCGAAGGTCCGTTCGCGCAATACGAAACCCATCTCGGCCACCGCTCACTCGAGTGTGTCTTGATTAAACTGGATTCACTTCAAGTGCTCCCGTCGAGTGGAAACGAGATATTTTTCCTTCGGTATACTATATTGGGAAAGACTTTTCTAGAGCCTCCGCTTACCAGACTTTTCGTTAATTTCAGGGCTACGAAATATATCCATGCACAGGGATTCCAATTTATATATATATATATAGAGAGAGAGAGAGAGAAATATTTATCATGTATAAAAAAATCACTCAAAAAAATACAAAATAAAATAAAACAAAAATATTTATTATAACCAAAAAAATCCAACAAAATATAAAATAAAATAAAATAAAAATATTTAATTATAACCAAACAAACCCAAACAAAAATATTTATTACATTCTATTCCAATATATATATATATATATATGTTTGTATAGAATATAATAAATATTTTTGTTTTATTTTTTTTTAATTTTGTTGAGTGATTTGACTTTGAAAAATAAATCTTCGATAATTTATATCATTTTATATAATCATAATTTTTAATAAACGAATATTTTATCTAAAAAATAAAGTATATATATATATATTTTTTTTTAATATTAAAAATACAATGAATTTATAAGTAAATTCATTAATTTTTATTTGGCGATTTTAATTAATTTATTTATAAAAATCTATATTTATATACAAACAGCGTGTCCACAAAATATCATGATCCCCGGGCCGAGTCTTAATTAAAAACTACTTAATTAAACTACTTATTATATATAAAAAAAATCAATCAAAAAAATATAAATTAACATAAAATAAAAATATTCTTTATATTCTATACTTACATATATTAATGTACATACAAATATTTGAACTGCAATGAATTTATTATTAAATTTATTATTTTTATTTAGCAATTATAATTTATCTACATATAAATTATTTATACATTTTTTTCCAAAGTTTCAAATTCAAGGAAGGATTATTTATTTTATTAACTTCAAACAATAAATCTTCGATAATTTATGTTATTTTACATAACCATAATTTTCAATAAACGAATATTTTATTTAAAAAATAAAAGAAAATCTTAATTACGACTTATCCTTGAATAAACCATAATTAAAATTTCCCTTAATTATATCTTCTACCCCTAAAAAATTGCCTATATTTTTAATGCTTCTAAATAAACCCAAAAAATAATTGAACGTCAATTCATTGGTTAAATCTTTTTGTCAGTCGTTTGCCCGAGCCTTTTTATCGTCAAAATTACACGACTCCTCCAAAACGTTGAAAATAAAAAAAATGAATAAAAAATTTAAAAAAACAAAGATGTCGAACGTCAGAGGGTTGTCCAAAGGGAGGCGAGCTGTCCTTTGGGTTCACGACTCTGTGAACTACTTCTGCGGGTTGAGCGCTTGAGCCCACGTGAAGAAAGTTTAAGAGAACGGATTAAAGGCATATATATATAGGGAAAAGCTTGGTTCGCTTTGTCCAAGTGAATCGACGATCCAGGACTATAATCGCAGGTAGATCGGACGACCTATAAGAGGATTACACAGCGGAGGCAACGCACAAAGGGCCGCTTGGAAATTGCTGGAAAGTCGGACGATTGACCCTGTACGAGACCAAGTTCCCCCCCCCCCCCCTCCGGCGGCCGGCCAACAACGCCCGAAAATGCGTCCACCCATCCCTGAAACAACATAAATACCATCGACGGCTCGTTGAGAGGATCAGGGTTGCATATACGTACTTCGCTCAAAAATGAGTATATATGAATTAATTGTAATAATTGAAATAATTGAAATAATTGAAATAATTGAAATAATTGAATTGATTGAATTGATTGAATTGATTGAATGAATTGAATTAGTTGAATTAGTTGAATTAATTGAATAGATTGAATTGATTGAATTGATTGAATTAATTGAATAGATTGAATTGATTGAATTGATTGAATGAATTGAATTAGTTGAATTAATTGAATTAATTGAATTAATTGAATTAATTGAATTAATTGAATTAATTGAATAGATTGAATTGATTGAATTAATTGAATTAATTGAATTGATTGAATTGATTGAATTGATTGAATTGCTTAAATTGATTGAATTGATTGAATTAATTGATATAATTCAGTTAATTGGATTAATTGAATTAATTGAATTAATTGAGGAGTGGCCGGGAAAGTCGTTTTTTTTCCATTTTCAACGTCTTAACAGGGTCTATTTAATCGGAAATTTTCCGCTGATTACGAATATGCCCGAGTTTTTGCCAAAAGTCCAAAATTAGAGTTGGAAAATGGGAAAACCGGTTCTAGAATATTTTTTCGACATTCTTCCTTCGAAATTTTGGGTTTTCGGGGAAATAAAAGGTGTATTCGTGTTCAGGAGACAAAGTTACATCAAAATAGATCAATAAAAAAAATATTAAAAATCAAAATTTTTTTTTTATTTTTGGGCGAAATAAGTTTTTTCACTGAATCATGGATAACTTTTTTTCCCTTGGGATTTGACACTCCACTTTACGCTCAATCTCTTCGTTATGATTTTCTCTTCAAAATGCTTTTTTAATCATCAAGTTCTGATGATTTTTCGATTTTTGGCAGAATTTCAAAGTTGGACCATCGATTTTTGCAAATTTTTCCATACATACCCCTTTGCGTTTTTTTTAGCAATTTTTCA
>JAPYZI010008805.1:0-14504 GCA_030523105.1 Ophioninae sp. A BG-2022a
AAGTAAACAAAAAAAAAAAAAAAAAAAAAAAAAAAAAAAAAAAAAAAAAAAAAAAAAAAAAAAAAAAATTCTCGTTTTTTTTTTTTTTTTTTTTTTTTCGATAACGGAATCACGTACTCGCTCAATAGTTCCCGGACACGACTGTTCTTTAAGAGCCCCGTTCGAATTTCGTCACGTTCGAAATCTACGCCTCGCTTCCATCCGCAAAAAAAAAAAAAAAAAAAAAAAATATATATATCGAATAAAAAGAACGTCCGACCAGTTGCAAATAAAGAAAAATTAACAATGATTTGGTTTTGGTTGTTTTGTTAGTTCGCTTTAACGAAAAAGTTGCTGTTTTATTGTTTGTTTTTTTTTAGATGGAAAAAGAATTTTTTTTTCTTTTTTTTTTCATGAATAAAAAAGTTACTGTTTTATTCATTGGTTGATAAAAACGTGTCTGGACGATGACATTTCACGACGTTTTATTCTGTTATAAAAGACCATTTTTTTTATGACGAAAAAAATGGTTTTGTTTTTTGACAATAATTTTATTATTTTATTTTTGAACTGAACAAGTTATTGTTTTTCTTATTCATGGGAAAAATTAATGTTTCTTCTTTTCATTAAAAATAAATTCTGGACTAGTTTTTTGATAACGAAAATTTGTATTTTTTTGGGTCAAAAGAAATTACGATAGTGATATTTTTTCAATTTTTTTATTACGAAAGAGTGGCTATTTTATGGTTCGATGACGAAAAAATATTAGGGTTTTTTTCAAAATCGAATAATTTAGAAAATGTATATCGGTAACTAAGAAATTCAGATTACGTTTTTCCAAAACGAAAAAATTGAGATTACGTTTTCCCAAAACGAAAAAATTGAGATTACGTTTTCCCAAAACGAAAAAATTGAGATTACGTTTTTCCAAAACGAAAAAATTGAGATTACGTTTTCCCAAAACGAAAAAATTGAGATAACGTTTTCCCAAAACGAAAAAATTGAGATTACGTTTTCCCAAAACGAAAAAAATTGGCACTTCCGTATTCCAAAATGAAAAAAATCGAGATTTCATTTTTCTAAAACGAAAAAAAATTGGGATTACGTTTTTCGAAACGAAAAAAATTGGGATTTCATTTTTCTAAAACGAAAAAAAAATGACATTCCGTTTTTCCAAACCGAAAAAAATAGACATTCCGCTTTTCCAAACCGAAAAAATTGAGATTACGTTTTTCCAAACCAAAAAAATGAAGATTCCATTTTTCGGTGACGAAAAAATTCTTCAGTAAAGAAACATATGCGTGGGGAAAATGAGGGCTAGGGGAGGGGGTGAAAATAAAAAAAATGGAAATATTGACGGCAAACGGTGGACGGCAAACGTTTATGTATTCTTCCACGAGACTCGGGTATCTCGGGGGCCGGTGTCGTTTAACGGAATCGTCCAGACCCGTGTGAATTTTGGTTTCCCCTGCCACCTGTTATTTATAGAGTTATCGAGTTACCTGCCATCTTCCTATATACCGCGCCGTTTTTTTTTCGCTCCCAAATCTGTCGCGATGCAATCCCCTGACGATATATGCACGATCCTCATCGAATATATGCACATACGAAGTGATCGAAAACAATCAGCTCGTTTTAACAAAAATTCACCTCCGAAGTTACTAATTTTATTTATATTCGGGTGTGATATTGTCTCGAGATTTCCACGTTCAAAAAATCCTTTTGACATCGACGAATTATTTTAGAAAAAAAAAAAAAAATAATAAAATCAACGCGGTTAAAAAAAATCCATTATTTTTTTGCATTTTCCAAAAGTAGGCAGTTTCGAAAATGTGCTTATTAAAAATTATTCGGTAATTTACAAAAATGACGGAGTTGTAGGATTTTTTGTGGGGGCGTTGTTCTCAAAACTACTTTTTTTAATACAACTATTTTTTTCAAGCGTCTAGAATAAAATTGTTATAAGTGAAAATCTTGTTTTTTTTACCGCAAAAAATCGTAATGAAATTTTAAAAAATCGGAATCGAATTTTAAATAATAGAAATTTAATTTCAAAAAATGGAAATCCAATTTCAAAAGATCGAAATCAAATTTCAAAACATCGAAAACCAATTCCAAAAAATCGAAAAGTTTCAATGAAACGAAATCAAATTTCAAAACATCGAGAACCAATACCAAAAAATCGAAAAGTTTCAATGAAACGAAATCCAATTTCCAAAAATCGAAATCATATTTCAAACAATCGAAATCAAATTTCAAAACATCGAAAACCAATTCCAAAAAATCGAAAAGTTTCAATAAAACGAAATCAAATTCCAAAAAATCAAAATCAAATTCCAATAAATTGAAATCCAATTCCAAAAAATCGAAATCATTTCAAAACATCGAAATCAAATATCAAAAAATCGAAATCAAATATCAAAAAATAGTTGAAAATTATTATTTTAAAAAAATGTATACCTTCTCTGAATAAATCGAATAAAAATATTCAAAATGAAAAATCATTTTTTCCCCACCCGAAAAACAAAAAATCCTGATCTCAAAAAAATCGAAATCAAAATGCCAAAAAAAAAAAAAAAAAAAAAAAAAAAATCGGGGGAAAAACACCACCGAAGAGGAAAGAGAAATTAACACCGATGTGAGAGGAGGGTGAGAAAAATCCCCCGCGACGTAAGGGTTGATTGCGATAGCAAAAAGAAAGCGTGAAATATCGCGCTATAGATATACGCCTCGTATGGGATTGACTAGACTTCGATATAAAGGTATAATAAAGGTCGAGGTGTACTCGCTGAAATTGCGAGCTAGAAAGCTCGTTGAAAAAGGTGCAAGGAGTGCAACTGCAGCTGTTGGCCCATTCGATGCGCTACGGGACCGTTACATCCGCAGATTTTTCCGGATAGAATCAAGATGAAGGCAAAAGAACGAGAACTGAAGTTTCGCGTGGCGGGAGGGAGGGGGGGGGGGAGGAGACCGGAAACGGAAGAAGAGAGAGAGGGAATCCAAAAAATGAGATATAAAAATGGTAGAGGAGGGATGACGATAACGATAATGAAATTTATTATTCTCCAGTAAAAATTTACGGTTAAACAAAAAATGGAATTTACAAAAAAAAATTATTAATATTAAAGATTATTAATGATTATTATTTATTATTATTATTAAATTTGTAATCGTAATAATAAATATTATTTAAATATTATTTTTGTAATATTATAATATAAATTATTATGTTATTATTAAAAAATTATTATTATTACAAATTATTAAAGATTATTATAATTACTATTATTAAGATTTAAATACAAGATTTAATATACAAAATAAAAAACAATTTAATGTTATTATTTGTTTTTAATTATAAATTAGAAGTAAATAAAATAGAACAAACCGAACTTAAAACCGAAGAGAGATGACGATGATGATAAATTTTATTATGCCCTAGAATTAACTGTCGGGCAACATAATAATCTTAACAAATATTGGAAATAATACAAAAATAATACAAAAATTAATTAAATTTAAAATAATACAAAAATAATACAAAAAATCCGGAAAATAATAAAAATAATACAACAAATCCGGAAAATAATAAAAATAAGACAACAAATCCAGAAAATAATAAAAATAATACAAAAATTAATCAAATGAAAAATAATACAAAAATAATACAAAAGATCCGGAAAATAATAAAAATAATACAAAAATTAATAAAATGAAAAATAATACAAAAATAATACAAAAAATCCGGAAAATAATAAAAATAATACAAAAATAATACAAGAGAGAGCGATAAAGAGAGAAGAGAAAGGAAGCGAAACTCTGGAAAAGGAGTCTCGAGACACTCGTGAAATACCGTCTTCGTGAGAGAGAAACGTGTCATCCTCAACGAGTACCAACCAAGTACCCGAGGCTCTCAAAACTACCCTTATGTGTGCAAGGACGTATATCCTGCCTATCTCCCACCATCTTCGTTCTCTCTCTCTCCCTCTTCTTTATTCTCCTCCTTTTTTCTTTACTTTCCCATTATCATTATTTTATTATTTTCTCCATTGATTCATTACGATTATCGAATAATTTTCTCTACTTCAATTCCTTTGTTCCCACTTTTTCCCAATTCTCGTATTTTCCATTATAACGATTAATTATCCAAATATTATTATTTTAATCATTATCACTATCAATATTTTATTCTTATTATCACAATCTCAATATTTTCACTTTTATTCCCTAAACTCAATAAAATCCAATCCAAAATCTAATTTTTATTTTTACCTTCCCTTCCAGTCACTAATCATTCTATTTTCACCCTAATCTTACAACTATACATTTCTTTCCCCATTTATCCCTATTTTTCTCTTCACTCAAAATTACGTTTTTCCGATTTCTTTTTTCTTCTATCATTATTAAATGATAGAAGAAAAAATTAATTGTAATTTTTCACAAACTTCGTATATCCTTATTTTTATTATTAATTGTAATTTAATTGTGATTATTTTTAGTAATTCAATTGTAATTATTTATACAAACTTCGTATATCCTTATTTAGTTCAAAACATTTAAACAATATTTTTCATTAGATGGAATATTTTTTACTATCGCAGAATAAAATCTATCATCATCTTTTCTCCTCCTTCCCCCCCCTCCTCGCACTCTTGTCGTATTTTTTCGCTTATTCTCTTCACTCTCCCCCCCCCCCCCTTTCTCTTCTCGCGCTCGACCTCTTCGGAGTTTTCAGCCGAGAGTATATTATTATTACTCGAAGAAGGCCGAAGGAGGGGGGAGTGGGGGGTTCTCTCGGATCGTGGAAGAAACCTGGAAAGGAAAGCGAAGTGGCGAGGGGGAGGGGGGGGGGTGTAGGGCTCTGGTACGTCGGACCGAAAAGTTCGTTCGAGACAAAAGTGAAGACAAAGGAGATGAGGGACAAGAAGATGCTTTCCTCGTTGTGTCGTACGTCGTAAAGAAAGGCGACGAGAAGGAGAGAACGAACGACCGTTACGTACGTCAACCAGTGTTTGCATGTAACGTACGTCTCTTCGGAACGATGAATATAACCGCGATCCTTGAAACCTCGAGGACGCCTAGTTATCGAAACAATTGTGTAACCCACGATAGTCTAGTTCTTTTTTTTTTTTCCGATCTTTTCTTTTTTGTTTTTCGTACGTTCCGGGTCAATAAGTGAAGGATATTAAAAATAGAAAAAACATAACGTTTCACGGAACTTTCGCGAACTGTGTGGAACGACGAAAAGAGAGATTAGGAATGTTTTTTTTTTTTTTTTTTTGGTGGAAAAAAATTGGGTTTTAACCGTTGAGATGTTTGCGGCTCGATGTTTGGTAATTTTTTGTTTATTTGGGATTCAATTTATTTTTGAAATTATTTTTTTGTCGTTTTGTTTTTTTTTGTTTTTTTTTGTTTTGTTTTTGGTATTGTTATTTTTGGTTTGTTTATTATTTTACTTGTTTTATGTTTTTTTTTAATTGTATTTGTGTTGTATTATTTTTATTTATTTATTTATTTATTTATTTTTTTTTTTTCTTTTTTAAACCATCGGTTTCAATGCCAATTTCAGGTACGAAAATCGAAGTTTCGTCGGAGCTTTGTCGATTCGATATCGATTATTTCAAGAAATATACTTTTCGCTCGAACGTTGAATTTGCCGAAAATAAAGAAAAATGGAAATTGTATATTGAAGAAAAAATGTAGTATGGAATTATTGAAATTATCATTGATTCAATATTATCGAATTTGTTAATTAAATATTAGATCAAATAATTTAAAATGTTTGAAAAAATTGACTTAAAGTGTAAAAAAAAAGAAATTGAAAATATTAAAAAAAAAGAAAGATCAGCGGGAACATTAAGATTTGGAAAATTTTGCAAAATTCTTAAAAAAAATCTTTAAAATTCTTCTTCGAAATGTTTCTTTGAAAAATTCTTAGAAAAAAAATATTAAAAATCCTTCTTCAAAATTACTCTTTGATAAATTCTTTCAAAAAATCTTCAAAATTCCTCCTCAAAATTTTCCTTATAAAAATTCTTTCAAAAAATCTTCAAAATCCTTCCTCAAAATTTATCTCTGAAATATCCTTCCAAAAAAAAAAATCTTCAAAATCCTTCCTCGAAATTTTTCTTCCAAAAATTCTTTCAAAAAATATTCAAAATCCCGCTTCGAATTTTTTCTTCCAACTTCAATGTTTCAATGTTTCTGATTACCAGCACGAAAGTCAATTATCCAAAATTTGCCCTCCCCCTTTCCCCGCCACCACGAATCGTCTTTCGCGTAACCAAATTCAAATCCAAACTCAAAATATCTCGGTTGATCGATATAAACTCCGGTTAATTGTCCAATGGTGTGCGAGTTAACGAGCCAGCTAGATGCAAAAGTGAGACGGAAAGGTCGCGATCGGAATCGGTAGCGATGACAGTGAAGCCAGAGAAAGGGGGGGGGGGGGGGGGGGGGGGGGGAGAGACAGCGAAGAAATTGGGAGAATACGGGAGCAACTACCAGCGTTCTTTGGCCCGACGCCAGGACAGGGTACCTTAATGTAGGTCGCGACGTATATTACGCGTCTCTCGTGTGTACACACCGATCTTCCGTGCGCGCTCGTCGTTACCGGCGTGTGTCGACTCGGATCTTCCCTGTACTCCCACCTCCGCCCCCCCTCTCTCGCCTCATCCCCGGACGAGCTTTTCGCGTCGTCTCGACGGTGCGAGCTACGGAAAAAAAAAAAAAAAAAAAAAAAGGCGGCGGAAAGGGGGGAGAATAGAATGAAAGGAGGCAAAAGGGAGATTGAGAACGTGAATAAGCTCGGCTGGAGCAAGAGCGAGCTCTCCGTCCCGCGGACGCGAATTTTTTGTTTTTTTTTTGTTTTTTTTTTTTTGTTTTTTTACTTTTATTGCCCGCGTGGAGAAGACAAAATGAAACGACAAAAAGTCGGAAGGCAAATGAAAACGGAGAGCGGGGCTTGACGGCCGGAAAGGGGAGGGGAGGAAAGGGGTTGGAGGGAGGGGGGAGGGGACGCTAGGAGTCGAGGAGAGTAAATCACCTGTTCGAGTGAACGTACGTCGAAAAGCACGCCCCTTGGTGCGAGTCAGTTATCCAATTGTGCATGAGTGGACAAGTGAGTCATATTTTGTGTGCGTGTGTGTATATATATATGTTGCTATGGAATAATAATAATAATAATAATTGTTTATACTAAGAATAATACAGAATTATATGTTATATTTATAATATTATAATATTGTTAAATTAATACATTATTATATGATATATTTTGTTGTGTTATTGATGTATAAAATATGTTTTATATTATTTTTATATATTTTAATATTTTTTTTTTTTTAATATTGTTATATTATTAATATTAATGTATAATATATAATATATTGTGTTATTTATTTATTTTCAATTTTTCAATACTTCCGAATTTGTTGTTGTTGTTTTTTTTTTTGCGCTTCGTGAATTTTCGTGTTTGCTCTTGTTTAAGATTTAATTTATATCGCGAATACATTTTTATCGCAGGTTGTTTAATTTTCTATGTTGTGTAATTTTTTATGTTTTTTTTTTTTTTTTCTCGATCGTTTGGTCATCATCGCGATAAATATAAGAATATTTAAATGAAATAAAATATAAATAAAGTAGTAAGTAAATAATAAAAATAAATAATATAAGAAAATTATTAAAATAATAAATAAATATTCAATACGTATTAATAATACAAAAATCGAGTTACGATTCAATCGTACCTCGTTAAATTTCAATTCGTTGTGAATTAAAAAAAAAAAAGAAATACGCATTTTGGATTTTTAAAATTGAGATAAAATATCATCGAAGCAAAAGTGGATTTATACAAGGTTTAGCCAACTATGAATCGTTTCTCTCGTCGCGACGGAAGAAACGAAAATTCGACGTTTAGAATCCCGACCGAATATTCCTGTTGACCGGTTTTATGTATATCTCATGAAAATAAGGGGACTCCGAAGAACCGAGTTTTCCGTGCCAGAGTTGTCGCAACGCAGTCCGCGTCGCTCGTTGCCAAAACGGAACCTTTTTGCTCTCCCGGGCCGTTGTGGCCCGCAGTGTGACGTTTTTCTCGACCGTTCTCTTTCCCTGACGATTCTTGCGCTTGTCGTTTTTTTTTTTTTTTTTTTTTTTTTTTTTTTTTTTTTTTTTTTTTTTTTTTTTTTTTTTTTTTTTTTTTTTTTTTTTTTTTTTTTTTTTTTTTCTCTTTGCCGTCTTATTATTTTCTTTACTTCCGGTTTTTAGAAGGAGAAGGGGGGGTTGTTTGGGTTTGTTTGGGTTATGAAACATTCGATTTCAAAATTTCCTCGAAGCTCGAAAAAAGCTCGAGAAAAAAAAACAAACATTCGTGACAATTCAACGAACGATTTTTGCAACGAGAATTCGTATTTCCGGTCGAACGAAATTTTATTTTTTCCTTTGGTTTCCGGTTTTGAAAAATATTAATATTGTATTATATAAATTATTGAAAAAAATAAACATACATAAATTATTTAAAACACAAAATTGTATGTATTATATATTTTACAAAAAGACACTTTTGAGAATTTTCTCGATAAAAGTATTAAATCGTAAACATTTTTTTAACGATTTTTTCGATAAAATTATAAAATTGTAACATTTTTTTTTCACAATTATGTTGATAAAAATAAGAAATTAAAAAAAAAACAATTGTTTAAAGCGTTATCGATAATGTCTTTCTTTTTTTTCCCTTTATAAATAATTTTGCATTAATTTTTCAAATTTTATTTTCAACGAAAAAAAACAACAACAAAAATCCAAGATATCGATAAAAATAAAAAATCATTTTTACAGTTTAACTCATAAAATTGTAAAAATTCATAATGTAAAATTGAAAAAATTAATAAAATAAAATCGTAAAAACGTTTTCGAGTATTTCCGCAGGAGCGCTACGAGACATCACGAGCCATTAGTTTTTACGTTTTTATCGATAATGTCTATTGTGTACGTTTCGTTTGAGTTTTTTTTTTTTTTTTCTTTTTCTTTTTGTTTCTCTCTAATTCTTGCCATTCCGTAACGGTGGGTACGAGAGATCGTGCCCCGCGAAGTAAAATTATCTCGGGCCCACCGAGAGTGCCTGCAGTATCGCGTACCGAACGTACGTATGAATATAAATGATGATACGGTAGATATCTATATGAGGTCGCGAGATAGGCGCTAACAAACATTACGTCTCGTTTGCCTGTGCTTAGCCAGGTATCTCGACTATACGTGCGCGTTGAGTCCTTGTCTTATTTCTATATGAACAGCCGCTCCGCCTCGTACTTCTCCGCGTCGAAGATAGAGAAGAAACAAAAAAGATAAAAAAGAAAAGAAAAGGAAATTAAAATTAAAAAAAAAAAAAAATTAACAACTGTAAAGAAAAAAAGAGAGAAGAAAAATAAAAGAAGAAGGAAGAATGAAGAAGAATAAAAGACGAAATGAAATGTATTTTAAAATAAGAGAAATTGAGAGAGAAAAAAAGCGGAAAAAAATTGTTTAAAAATTAGGAAAATGAAAAGAATAAAAAGTGGAAAAAAATGTTTAAAAATTAGGAAAATGAAAAGAATAAAAAGCGGAAAAAAATGTTTAAAAATCACAAAAATGAAAAGAAAAAAAAGCGGAAAAAATGTTTAAAAATCACAAAAATGAAAAGAAAAAAAAAAGCGGAAAAAATGTTTAAAAATCACAAAAATGAAAAGAAAACAAAAAAAGCGGAAAGAAATATTTAAAAATCAGAAAAACGGGAAAGAAAAAAGAAGAAAAAAGAGAACAAGAAAAGGCAGAAAAAAAAATACTAAAAAGATATTAAAAAAAAGAAAAAAAATATATTTTCAATGATTTCGGTTTTTCGAAAGAGAATCACGAGTTTCCTCGTACCCAAAATTAACATTCCCCCCTCCCCCCGAATTCAAGTTTCCACTCTCGTGTTTACGAAAATAAAGAGAAGAGATTATCGCGTTCGTTGGAAACGAGACCCTTTCTATTTACGAGAAAAACAAAAAACGGTGATTCTCGCTCTCTCCCTCGCTCTTGGTTTTCGTTTATTTCGGTTCATTCTTGGAGATCGCTGTTCAAGCGGTGTAGTCAACGCGGAAGGTCAACGAGTACGGCGTTGGCCCGACCACTCGAACGCCGAGACGATAGAACATTCAACGACTCGAAAATTTCGTTTGACTTTCGTAACGTTCGTGATAATGATGGAGCGCGGGGCCGGAGGGGGGGGGGGGGGGCGGAAAAAGCTAACGGTAGGAAAAAGGTGGTTGACGTGAAATAATATCGATGATGATGACGATGATGATAAATTTTATTTTATGCTCCAGTCACACTATCGGGCAACAATTTAATAACAAAAAGAAAAAAAAAAGATCACAAAAATACAATAGAAATAAACCATAGAGAATAATAAAGCGATAATAATAAAAATAATACAAAGAGAGAAAAAGAAAGCCAATAAAATAAATATAAATTAAATAATAATATTAACAATTATTATTATTACACGGAGAAAACTCAACTTAAAGAAAAAATAAAAAATAAAAATAATAAGCACAAAATAAGAGTAACAAAAGCAGAAAAAAATAACGAGAAATATGCAGTTGATTTTTGGATAACTGATCGATACTTATTAATTTTTTCATTTTTTCAATTTGCATCGACTTTCGTTTTTCAATAAAAAAAAAAAAAGGAAAATGTACAAACTGTGTTTTGAAAAACATCGAAATTCTAAGACGACCTTCGATCGCGTCGAAACTTTACGAAACGTTTGAACTTCAGTGTCAACGCACGCGATTATTTAAAAAAAAAAGGAAAAAGAGACAAAAAACCGAGCAATTGGAGAATCCACGTGGGTCGAGAGATTGAACAAAATTTCGTACTTGGTGCCGGGGCGGTCAAGAAAGTCTGCGCTGTGTTGAAAAGCAACGAGAGCAGTAGAACGACGCAGGATGATGCGACGACGATCATCTTGACGACTATCCCTATCCTCCCTTTTTTTTTCCTTTATTTATCTTCGAAAACGAGAATATAAGAAAAATCTCTTCGCATCGAGTGTCACAACACCGCACTGTTTTCTTTCATTGTTCCAACGAACGGCCACTTTTTCCAGTACATCAAATTCATAAAAGAAAGTGTAATCCGCGAGTCACCACGTGTTTCTTACCAAATTCCACTTGTTTCAAACTTCAACTATTTTTCAATTATCTTCAACCTTCAATTATTTTCAATTTTTAAGTATTTTCAATTATTATCAATTGTCAATTATTTTCAACTTTCAATTATTTGCAACCTTCAATTATTACCAATTTTCAATTATTTTCAACTTTCAATTATTTGCAACCTTCAATTATTACCAATTTTCAATTATTTTCAACTTTCAATTATTATCAATTTTCAATTATTATCATTTTTTCAATTATTACCATTTGTCAATTATTTTCAATTATAATAATTTTTCAATTATCTTCAATTTTCAATTATCTTCAATTTTCAATTATTTTCAATTTTCAATTATCTTCAATTTTCAATTATTTTCAATTTTCAATTATTATCAATTTTCAATTATTATCACCCTTCCATTACGTTTAATTTTCAATTGTGTTCAATTCTCAATCACCAT
This sequence comes from Ophioninae sp. A BG-2022a, assembly GCA_030523105.1. Lineage (NCBI taxonomy): Eukaryota > Metazoa > Arthropoda > Insecta > Hymenoptera > Ichneumonidae > Ophioninae sp. A BG-2022a. Next base: position 11,621 of record JAPYZI010008805.1, read on the forward strand.
CAACTTTCAATTACGTTTAATGTTCAATTATTTCCGATTATTCAAATTTTTCAATTATTTTCTCGCCAAGTTTATCAACCGGATCGATGACTTTTAACGTTTCATCAATAATTGATAATTGTATATTTCGTTGAATCACTCGTTGACGAATCCCAAATGGATAACGACGAACCCAAACGAAAGAAAAAAAAAAAAAAAAAAAAAAAAAAAAAAACAAAAAAAAAAAAAAAAAAAAAAAAAAAAAAAAAAAACTTCACTCGACCCGTCTCGAACGTTTCGTAAGATTTCGATTTTTTAATTTACGGAAGTAGTTATTCTCTATTGATCGAAGAAAAAATAATGGAAAGAGAACGCGCTTCGAGAATAATCTCGCGCAAGTTGCTTCGCCGGAGTCTCGGCTGGTACTGCGCTCCACGCGGCAAACCGACTACCACCAACTCGAACCGTATATAGAATCATATACCTGCTCGGACCGGCCAAAAACCGTGACCGCGTGTTTCACGATTTTATAGCTCGTATTGTATCGCCCGGCTCTTGACTCCCCGACTAGTTAGCCGGGAATGGTGAACTGGCTCGTGTTCGTGCCTTCGGCATCGTAATATACGTTAAGGAAGGAGATAAGCCGTTTGTCCAGGCGCGCCCAAGAACAACCGCGAACGAACCTCCCACCCGTAAACTCCGGATATAACCGGCACGACTATATTCGGCCTGATTTGCGCTTTCGAACGGGAGAAACGTTCACGATCCACATAGAAGTCGTTTACACTCCGGAAAATTCGGAAAATTCGGAAAATTAGGAAACTCTGGAAAATTCGGAAAATTAGGAAACTCTGGAAAATTAGAAAACTCTGGAAAATTCGGAAAATTGGGAAAATTAGGAAACTCTGGAAAATTCGGAAAATTCGGAAAATTAGGAAACTCTGGAAAATTCGGAAAATTAGGAAACTCCGGAAAATTAGGAAACTCTGGAAAATTCGGAAAATTAGGAAAATTAGGAAATTCCGGAAAATTCGGAAAATTAGGAAATTCCGGAAAATTCGGAAAATTAGGAAAATTCGGAAAATTAGGAAACTCTGGAAAATTGGGAAAATTGGGAAAATTAGGAAACTCTGAAAAATTCGGAAAATTAGGAAACTCTGGAAAATTCGGAAAATTAGGAAACTCCGGAAAATTCGGAAAATTAGGAAACTCTGGAAAAGTCGGAAAATTAGGAAACTCTGGAAAATTCGGAAAATTAGGAAACTCTGGAAAATTCGGAAACTTCGGAAACTTCGGAAAATTAATAATCGATCGGGACTTACCGGCGATATGGAAAAATTCAATAAATAATTATTCGGAATCTGACGTGACTTATAAAAAAAAAAAAAAAAATACGAACAATTTTTCATAGTACCGATCGGATACGTTGAAAAAAAAAAAAAGAATAGTACGATAGTTGAATTGAAGAAACAAACAATATTGAATTTAGAAAATAAAAAAATTGAATTACAAAGCAAAAAATTGAATCTAAAAAATAAAAAAACAAGAATTTAATAAATTCACATCCAAGCGCGAAATAATCCGCAATTTTCAACCGAATAATCCCCGCTTGGAAGCAAATTAATTAAAAAAATTAAAAAAAAAAAGCGAATTTAGGAAATGAAAAAAAAAAGAACCGAACTCAAAGAAAACCAAAAATTGAATTTAGAAAATTAAAAAATTGAATTACAAAGCAAAAAATCGAGTCTGACATAATAAAACACAAGAATTTAATAAATTCACATCCAAACGCAAAAAATAATCCGCAATTTTCGTTCGAATAATCCCCACTTTGATGCAAATGGTTTAAAAAATAAACAAAATTGAATAACAAAGCAAAAAATCGAGTCTAAAAAATAAAAAAACAAGAATGTAATAAATTCACATCCAAGCGCAAAAAATAATCCGCAATTTTCGTTCGAATAATCCCCACTTGGACGCAAATGATAAAAAAAAATAATAAAAAAATTGAATCCAAAAAAAAAAAAGAAAAAAAAAGAAAAACAAAAAAAAACAAAAAATCAAATTACGAACCAGAAAAATCATAAAACGGTCGCTCCTCTCGAAACCTTCCGAAATCTTGATACCCTTTGGCCTCGATATAGCTAAAAGTACTCGAAAGGGAAAATGATCGATAAATCTTCTCGTCAACGTAGCCATTAGTGGTGGTCTATTCGGTGTGTTTGGGTTGATCGGATAACGCGGCAGCGCAATTGGTCGTCGGGTCAGAACTATATTTGGGTCAGACGGAGAGTTTCGGTGTACGATTGCTCGAAACGTAGTAACGATAATAATAAACGATACCACCTCCAAATATGTTATTACCGGGGTGAGGATTGCCCGCTTACTCGGACAGCGCCAATACGTTTTCAGGCTATTAAATAAAACTGGGTTACACACATTAGGTGAGCGCGGATTCACGAGTGGTATTATCGATCTAAATTCCAAGGGAAACGCGAGCGCCCCGAGGAGACCGGGACAGAAACCACCGCGATTCGGACGAACCGCTGCAAAACCGAATTTCGCTTTAAGGCCAACGTTCTCTCTCCTCCTCTTTCGTTCCTTATTTTTTTCTTTCTTTTCTTTCTTTTCTTCCTTATCACGGCCAAAGACTTTTATCGACTTTTCGTTTCGTTTCGGAGAACGTATCGGGGAAAACGAAAACTATTTGCAACTGGCTAGTTCCGGGGTCGATTTATTTCCATTGGCGAAAAGGATCCAAGAGAAAACCTCACTTTTGGTTACTTTACACTACTACCGTTCGTCTGTCGTTCTTTTTTTTTTCTAATTTTTCACTTTTCGGTGTATCGAAAAGTGGAAAGTAACTTTGGATTCTTACGACTCGATTTTTATGGTTTTTTTTTTT
>JAPYZI010008849.1:0-13456 GCA_030523105.1 Ophioninae sp. A BG-2022a
TTTTTTTTATTGCTCCATTTCGATGTAATTTAATCCCCTGAGCACGAATCCGCTATTTAATTTGCCCCAAACCCTCAATTTCTACGGAAAAATGTCGAACAAAATATTCCTGAAAGGTTTTTCGCATTTTTCCAGTCTAATTTTGCACTTATCGGTTGACACACATACATATACGTGCGTGGGTTTTCGTTGCGACCGAACTCCGCGCGTCTTTTCTCCGCGCTGCGCTCGCAACGAATCCACAAGTATATACACACACACACACACACACACACACATGCGTCCACGCTCAGCGCTCGACGATTGTCCTGCCTCGACTCTTCGCCCGAAAAGTCAACACTTCTTGGCCGAATTCGCGCGCGAGGCGTCATCCGTCGGTAGTGTCTCGCAGCGCAAAACTAAAAAATCGTCACTACCGAGGTAACGAGGTGCCGCGTCGAAAGTTTCCAGCGTGTTCGTCATTCCCTTAAACACGTACAAAACGATCTAAACTCGTAAATTCACGATTCTGCGATTTTTTTACTGACTTTTCGCTGATTCGCCGATTATTAACATCCTCGATTGCAGAAGTTACTGTGGGCGGTCGCGGAGGCGCTGCGTGGCAAGGGAATCAGCATGGGACATCCAAGGTTCAAGCAATGCGCGTCGCAGCTGGCCCGAATAGTGAAGAAGTACATGCCCGACCTTGAGAATCCAAACTTGCCTCGAAAGCCCGGAAGTACGAGTGACCGGATGTTGAGGCTGGCGAAGCGTCACGTGTTACTGATAGTCGAATCGAAATCGGCGGAATGAGAATTTCGATTTTTTAAAATCACCGTCGTTATATTTTACGTTCCCACCGAAAAAAAGAAAAAAAAAAAACATTTTTGTCTCGAGTTCCGATCCTTATCTCTTTAACCCTCTTAACTTCTATTTAACCGCACATTTCTCTTTTACTTTGATAACTTGACTCGTGTATCAGGACTGTTCCAACGGAGAAACACGACGGTGAAGAAAAAAAAAAAAAACCAGAAACGAAGAAAAAAATACACTGTGCTATAGTTATTTAAGCATATTTTTTTATTAGCGATAAAATAGTTTATTTTACAACCTATAAATAATTAATAAAAAGGCGTTTCACTTAAATAACAAACAAACAAAAATCGTAACTCAACCGTTAGTACTTCCTGTTGGTTTTGTTGTTGTTGTTTTTTTTCTCTCTTATTATTTTCACTTTATCTCGAATGCGAGAGATGCATCATTTTTATACAGATATACGCTTAGTGTTTACGCGTGTGTATGTGGGTGTAAGTGAGACAGGGGGAACAAAAACGAGAGCATTCAAATCTGCGTACAATTATCCCGCGCAACGTTATTCCAGGACAAACCGGGATCGAAGCTTTAAGAAAAAAACAAAAAAAAAAAAAAAAAGACGAAACAGCGGAATTGCGTTTTTCGCCCAGCCCTTTTTGATCTGGCCTCTAAATCTCAAGAGGACCGGTGTCTTAGTATTTTTTGCGAAGTTTCTTCAATCACGTGGGCACTATTCTTTCTGGTCTAAATAGTTAATCGCATTTATGAGTCGTGTAGAAATTGATTGAGAACCGAATTATTTCGAATTAATCGAAGTGTACGCAAAATTGAATTGGTCTCGGTGTTACATTGTCAGAATCCGCCCATCGTCTAACGACGATCGAGATCACGAACGATACTTAAGTTTTCGCGATAAGATTCGCGCCTGTTTTATCGAGGGTGCACATTTTTCGGGGTGAATTAGCACGATAGAGTTGTGAGAATCATTCCGCCTTGTTGCATCCGACCCTCGCGATAACCTCATCCAATATTTGGGTCAATTCTTTGTTCTCCTTTGTTTTCTGTTCGACGAGCTCCGCGAGGGAATTACTCTTCAATTCTGCCTTTCTCAGCATCGCCCGGAGTTTCACAGTCTCGGACTCGTTCTGCTTGCGAATCTCCTCGAGATCCTGGTTCGCTCTGTAAATGGAAATACGTGGTTTTTTAATTTCGATAAATTTACAGTTCGCTCTGGAGATTTACGACGTATCGATCCTCAAAAAAAGAACGAAAATCTTCGTTTCTTTCAACACAAACCCAAATAACAACTTTTGGATTCAACTTGGTAATATAGATATATCACGTATTCGATATATTTCGATATACTAGGGAATTAAAAACTTAAAACGTTACTAGGGAATGAAAACGTTCCTTAGAAGTTACTAGGGTGTACAAAAACTGCCTAAAAAGATTTAATACATTCCCTAAAAGTTGCTGGGCAATGCGAACATTCCCCAGAAGTTACTAAAGAATTCGAAAATTCATTAAAAGTTTGGGAATTCACGTATTTCCTAATAATTTCCAGTCGATCGAAAAACGAGTAAATAAACTGTGAAAATAATCGCGTAGTAGAAAAAAAAAAACTAAACGAACGGTGAAATTAGTGCGAAGGGGAAATAAATTGGGACGTACTTTTCGAGCCTCGCTGTCGCGTGACTTTTGACCTGTTCGTAACGATTCTCCAGTGCCTTGATTATTTCGACGTTTTCCCGGAGACTCTCTTTAAAGGCGATCTCGTTGTTCTTGTAAGTCGCGACGACCGCCTTGAGTCTCTCGTATTTGAGATGAACGTCGTTGAAGGCTGCCTCGGTGTTGTCCAGATGATGTTTCGCCGCTGCCAATTCCTCGTGCAATTTCGCTTTCTCGAGATCGAGATTTTTCCTGTCTCGTTCTCTTTCAGCGACGAGTCGACTTATCGATATCTCGTACTCGTCGACCACCACCCTGAGGAAAAATCGAAACGTCATTGAAACGTCAAAAGTCGATCGAACGAACGAACGATAATTCGTAATGACGCGGTATTGCGATACGAACGTTATTTCATTCTTGTGTTTGATTTCCTGGGCAAGTTGGGCCTGCAACTGATTGTTCTTCTCCTTGCAGCTCGCAAGCTGCTCGAGGGCATCCTCGCGCTCGATTTTCAATTTTTCCAGTTGCTCCTCCAGCTGCAGCACCGTCGTCCTAACCAACTCCAACTCCTTGGCCATGTTTATCGTTTCCTCGCTTGTTTCTTCGGCAGCTTTCTGTTTTTATTTTTGTTTTTTTTTTTTTTTTTTTTTTTTTGACAGAAAACGTTCAGAGATTTTAGAAAAACGAGAATTGGACGATCAAATTTAAATTCTTAAATAAATAAGTAATACTATACAATAATTTATGTATAATGTAATAAATAATGAATATTTTTCGATGGAGAATGGAAAACTTTGTGTGAATGGTATATTGATATATTTATATAAATATAGAAATTCTTTTTTCAGTCTATATTTTCGTAAAAATCCCAAATATTCGTTCTTATGGAAATTCAAATCGCAAATTTTCACTAGCAGCTCGTAAAAATGTTTCAACAATTTTACCACTTCGAAATGCAACAAAAAAAAAAAGAAAGAAAAAGCGTAAATGCCGTGGAGAGGATAATTCGGTTTTTGGAATTCAAAAATTGGAAACGAAACCCGCGAAAACTACGAGAAATTACTCCGTCCCGAAAAATCGCTTTTCTTTTGTTCGTCGATTAATTTTATCGGAATTTCTAGAGTTTTTGAATACCAACAAAAATTGTCCGATTTTTAACACCTCCCCCCGTCCAACCCCGCTCGGAATCTTTTCGTGATCGATTCCTCACCAATTTCTCCTGCGTGTCGTTCGTCTTCTGAATATTGGTGTTTGTATCGGCGGGTGTCGTGTTGGTCGGCATTGGGCTATAAAAGAGCAATCTGTCGATCGCTGCTATCGCTGGATTCTGCTTAGGCGTACCGATACTCGGTATCGTCGCGTTGTTCTCTCCGTTTCTCGTTGCCTCGTTGTTCGTAACCGGTGGACTAGCGTTTTGGATATTTCCCTGGGGTAACATGCTCGTGTTCGATACCAACGGATCAAACTTTACGTATAGCGATACCTCACGTAGATTGCTCTTCGTGTTTTTCCTCGGTGTCTTCGACAGGAGAAAGTCGAAGTTCGATGGGTCGTGGAATACTGCGATTGAGAAGAGAACACACGAGATACACGTTTAGTAAATGATATTTTTCGGTTGCTTGGGTTTTCGTTTGGGGTTGTTTGGGTTTATTTGGGTTTGGTTGGGTTTATTTGGGTTTATTTGGGTTTATTTGGGTTTGGTTGGGTTTATTTGGGTTTCTTTAGGTTTGTTTGGGTTTATTTGGGTTTGGTTGAGTTTATTTGGGTTTCTTTAGGTTTGTTTGGGTTTATTTGGGTTTGGTTGTGGTTGAGTTTATTTGGGTTTATTTGGGTTTGGTTGGGTTTATTTGGGTTTCTTTAGGTTTGTTTGGGTTTATTTGGGTTTCTTTAGGTTTATTTGGGTTTATTTGGGTTTGTTTGGGTTTATGTCTTGTTGAAAAATATCGCTGACCACATATATTGAGAAAATGATGCTTTTCATCCTCTGTATTGATTGACATTTCTTGTGTAAAGAAGGATCGAACTGTTAAACTTCCATTACAGTTGAATGAAATTTAAAAGTGTAGTTTTTTTGGTCAATACGAAATTTACTTAATTTAATTGACAAGGAGTTCGTAAAAAACGTAATGAAAAATACTAACTTCTAGACGTTGAAATTAGAGATCGAAAAATTAATTATCCATTAAATTAGTAAAATTTCTAATTTTTTGGTATTAAAATGAATAAAATTAGTAATCTGCAGGCATTTAAGTTAATCTTTCTAAAATGACTGATTCTAACAAATTAACAAAATGACAAATCCCAATAAATGAGTAAAATTGCTCATTTTTAGGCATGGAAATTCGTAATTTTGAAAATACTGATTCCATTAAATTAGCAAAATTACTAATTCCACTAAATCAGTAAAATAACTAATTTCAAGACATTGAAATTAGTAATACGAATATAACTGATTTCACTAAAACAGAAAAATTCTTAATATTCAGCCAAAGAAATTAGAAATTAAAGAATTATTAATTCCATTAAAAATATGCACCAATACCACGCACCAAAATTAGTAATTTAAAAAATAACCACTGCCACTAAATAACTAAAATTACCAGTTTCCATCAATTAAAATTAGTAAATTACAATAATTCCGGAAATAATCTATAAATTAAGAATATCAAAAAAAAAAACGAAAAAAAAAAAAAAAAAAAAAAATGAACTCACGTTCGGACTCAGCGCTAACGTAGTGTTCGTTATCCTCGGCGAAATCGAGTGACGAGTTGAATATATCGTTAGCGACGGAATTAGCGGCGATTTCCAATTGGGCAAAATTGGATCGATCGACGACGATTTCTCGTCTTTTGATGGGTGTGGTTTTGCCGTTAGCAGCGGGATTGAGGGATGTTTCTTGGGTGGTAGCAAGTGCGGTGACGAATGGTGTTCTCTGTCTTTGAAGTTTCGAGGACAACGGTGAGGTGAAAACGTCAAGGGTCGTGCTCTGCTTCTGCGGTTGAAACGCCGAATAATCGTCGGTCAACGAGATCGGTCTGGATATGAAAGTTCTATCGTCGCCAGCGCTAGCAACGATACACGAGATTTGTGTTTCGAGTTTTGGCTGACTGATCGCTGTGCTTTGCTTCAACGGCACGAATTCGGTATAATCTTCCGGTTTGCTGATCGGTTCATCAGCGTCATCAGCTATCACCGTCGAGTCGAGATCCTCGTTAGAATTCTCTCGTTTGTCACCCGGAAAGCTTTCTTTATCGATCTCGGTTTCGGAAAGTCCGCAACTGTTCGGTGATCCGGGTATCGGGCTGCGAAAAAAAATACGAAAACGAATTTTTATCGAGAAATTCATCAACTTCCGGAAAATAAATATAAAGTTTTTAAAATAATTTCTTTTTTAATAAAAAAAAAGAGTTTAGGTTTGTTTGGGTTAATACAAATTTTTTTTTAAAGTGTTATTTAAAAATAAGCGACATAACCTAAAATCTCGACGAAATAAAATTAATAGAAAATCGAGGTAACCGAAAAATTGTCTGAAATTTATTTTTTTTTTAGGCAGGCGTTGATCCTTGACTAGTAATAAGGATTTTTATTTCGAGATTTGAAACGGAAAAGCAAATAATTATTGATGCTAGTGAAATTATTACATTAATTAATTATCGAAATAATTTTTATTTGTGAAATAATTATGTTAATTTATTATTTAAATTATTGATATTTATGAAATTATATACACGTTAATTAAAATTAAGGCGTCGAAATTCGTAATTTGAATGTTTCTAATTACGATGATAAAATGCCATTAAATTAGCAATGTTACTATTTCCACTAAATTAGTAAAATGACTAATCGACATTTACTAATGTAATTAGTAATAAAAAAAATTATTATTTTAAATTGGTTAAATTAATTATTGATTTAAATCAGTAACTAGAAAATTACTAATTTGACAGTGAAATGTCAAATTACTAATTTGAAAGGTCTCATCGCTTTGCGGAACGGATCACGAGTATTTGCCACATTTACGTAACAAATTCCATTTACGAAGCCGTTCACAGCTTACCTCAATTTATTATTCCGCTCGTTTCCCTTTTTTGTCTGGATTATTTCTTCGTTTCTCTCGACAGGTGTCAATAATGATCCCGAATGAGTTTTCTGGCTTGAATCCTTGGAAACTTCGTTTTCGATGGTTTTTGGACTCGGACTCGGAGAAGCTACGAGAACGTTGCTTTTTGGATCATTGATTCCGACGCTGGTGTCCAAAAGGCTTGGTGGGCAAACGTAGCACTGATCTTCAATCCCAGAATTACCGGAAGTCCGTTCAGCACCGTAAGTCGCGACGAATTCATCAGATTTCGAGTCAACGATTTCCAAAGTATTTTCCTCGCTTTTCGAGGTTGGAGAAGTTACCGGAAGTGCTTCGTTGATGTTTTCTTCGATGGCTGATTGACTGACTTCCGAGATCGAACGGATGCTCGAAAAACTAGGCAAAACCGGTAACTTCGAGGTTTCCTTGATTTCTGAAGTCCTTGAAAAGTTTAGAAGGTCGGTGCTCGTTTCGATTTCACCGGAAGTCGAATTTTCTTCCCCGGTTTCTCTTCGGATCAACGGTGAATGGAGATTCTCGTGGAATTGTGAAATCGAAGGTGTTATGGACTCCAACGGATATTCCTCGTATCCTGCAAAACCTTCGTCGTCCCTTACGTACTGCGATTCTACCGATTTTTCGGAATCAACTTTTCGATCGTTTTCTTCCCTACAAACTTCACGGAGAGTTGATCCTTCACCCGTTGAATCAATGGATTCCCTGGTTACTTCTCGGGTCGTATCGAGATCGGTTCCGCTACGGATCGTCGAATTATCCTCGTCGCTTATCACTCTCGTCGCTTCGAGATCGTCAACTTCAATGATCCGATCTACGTTAGAGCCTCTCTCGATTCCGTTGTATTCTCCTTCGCTGATACTTCCGGTTTCAGGGAAATCGGTATTTCGACGATCGATCGGTGATTTTGGAAATTCTTTCGTAACGTTCAGATCGGTATCAACAGTTTTGAGAAAATTGTCGGATTTATGAGTTTTTGATAGAAGATCGGTATCGGTACGAGTTTCAGGGAGAAGATCGGTATCTTTCCGTTCGATCGATGATTCCGTCAGTTCCGTTGTAACGTTTAAATCGGAATCAACGGTTTCGAGAAATTGATCGGTTTTCCGGTTTTCATTGAGAAGATCGGTATCTCTTTTGTTTTCAGATAAAAGATCGGTATCTTTCCGATCGATCGATGATTCCGTCAGTTCCCTTGTAACGTTTAAATCGGAATCAACGGTTTCGAGAAATTGACCGGTTTTACGATTTTTATTGAGAAGATCGGTATCTTCCCGGTTTTCAGCTAGAAGATCGGTATCTTTCCGACTTATCGATGATTCCGGTGATTCTCTGGTAACGTTTAGATCGGAATCAACGCTCTTCGGTGAAAGATCGTTTATCCGATTTTCCGGTATAAGATCGGTATCTCTCCGATCGATCGGTGATTTCGTGAATTCCCTGGTAACGTTGAGTTCGGATTCAACGGTTTCGTGGTAAAGATTGTTTCCGTGATTATCAAATTGAAGATCGGTATCGACTGTTCGATCGATCGATTTCCGATCGGTATTTTTACGATCGATCGGCGATTTCGAGATTTCTCTGGTAACGTTGAGATCGGAATCGAGATTTTGACGATGATCGGTAAGAAGATCGGTATCGATTTCTCGATCGTACGATTTCCGATCGATCGGGGATTTCGAGATTTCTCTGGTACGGGGATTTCGAGATTTCTCTGGTAACGTTGAGTTCGGAATCGAGATTTTGACGATGATCGGTAAGAAGATCGGTATCGATTTCTCGATCGATCGGTTTCAAGAGATCGCTGGTTGCGTCGATTTCATCCGGGTCTTGAAAAACGGTCGATTCGTTTTGATCGGTAACGTTGAGATTGAAATCGGTTGAATCGGTATCGAGGTTTAACGTCGCGTTAAAATTACTCGAGTCGATCGGTGATGTAACGTTGAGATTGGAATTTGATTTTGATCCGATTATTTCGATTGTCGATCGATCGGCCGCTGATGCGAATGTTTCGTCGAGATTGCTGCTCTCCTCCGAATCGATTCGCAAATCGAACGAACGTTCGATCGTTCTTTGATCCTCCAATTGGATATTTTCACAAGCCGATATTATATCGTCCAGACCTGATATTTCCAAGTTCAAGTACGAACGATCGGCGTTCTTCGTTGGACTACTGTCGACGCATATACCACTGCTGCATTTCGAACTCAACGTACTCGCCAAACTTTGAAAACTACTCGCCGATGATAAACTACCGTTCTCCGGTGGTCTGTCAGATGATACACGTGGATTCGTCACCGTCGTCGTACTCGTCGCTTCCGCAAATTCCCTTATGAAACGCACCTTCACATCGTGCTGATTTTGACCAACGTGATTGTGCTGCTGATTGAGATCGCCCTTCGTCGATGTACCTTCATTGCCAGTCTGTGAACAAAACGAATATTCATGATTATTCATTTCTTTCATAATTACTTCTTTTATCGGATTTTTTTTCTTCTTTGCTTCAGAAATCTTTTTTCCTTCTTCATAAATACTTAAATTGTTGTTTTCTTAATTACGTAAGTCGTAGTTTTTTTTTTTAGCTATTTCTTTAATTGTTTCATTTTTTTAATTCATTAAATCGAATTTTCTTTTTCTTTATTATTTCATAAATCGGTTTTTTTTTTAAATTATTACTTTAATCGTTGTTTTTCTTATTTACTTAAAACGTATTTTTTTTTTTTAAGTTATTTCTTTTATTTTCTTCTTTTTTGTTCATTAATTAAATCGAATTTTCTTCTTCTTAATTACTTCTGAAATCATTTTTTTTTTTTCATCATTACGTTAATCGTTGTTTTTCTTAATTACTTCGATCGCATTTGTTTTTTTTCTTAGTTATTACTTTCATTGTTTTTTTCTTCGTTAATTAAATCAATTTTTTTCTCTTAATTTCTTTATAAATCGATTTAATTTCTTAATTCTTAATTTTTACGTTTCATTTGTTTCATTTATTATTTTTTTCAGTTCGTTTTTGACAACCCCCTCCCCCGACACTAAAAAAAAAAATACGATAACATAATTCCGAGTAAATGAAGTAAAGAAAACCGAAAATATCTGAAAAGAACTTCAACTTAACCTTAAAATCGGTTTCAAATGAATAGTAAAAAAAATATATATATATTAAAAAATCAACGTAAGTATGGCAACTAAATACATAAAAAAAAAAATTGTTTTACACAGACCACAAAAACTTGTTACAAGTAAAAAACGAAAATTTTCGAAATTGAAAAAAAAATCGTTTTAAACTGAAAACAAACGAAAATCGTTTTAAAACGAAAAAAAAAAAAAATAATAATAAAAAAAATTGTTTTTCATCGAGAAAAATTAAGATTTGTATCGAAAAACAAAAAACAAGGAAATCGATGCTAATGTGGAAATATAAAATGGTGATTTTACGTTCTCCCTGGGCGTTACGGGCTCGGGTGACGATCCGGACGATTCCGGCGTGTTCCGATGTAGCAAACGATTGATATAATCCATTCTCGATTTTCACCACAAAAATAACTTTCAAAAAATTCGCCGTCCGAAAATAGCAAAATTTTAAAATTTCACGCATCAAAAAAAAAAAAAACGTGAACGAGAGGAATAAAAAAAAAGAGAGAAAAAGAAACGGGGAGATATGCGTTTACGCAGACCGTGCCACGTTTACTGTTCTCGCCGAGCGTCGAGATCAGCTGACCGTCCGAAAATTCGTCGCATTTCTTTTCGTTCGTCCCCCCCCCCGCCGCCGGTTTCCATTCTTTCTTTTTCCGTCCTCGAATGAAATTGCGCAACGAAACAAACGCGTTTCGGGACTCATCAAAAGCATTCTAATTTTAAATTAACGCTCGCGGAAAATCCGTTAAGAACGAACACGCGCGAGATGTGGACGAAGGACGCGAAGTGGGGGGATGCGCGAGTTTCGCGAATTGCGTCGGGAGCGCCACACGCGCCTCCCTTGCTGACCAACGTGCGCGCCACGCTGCGACGAGCGCCGGGCTTGCACGCGTAAAAAAAAAATTAATAATATGAAAAGAAAACAAAACGCAACACCGAAAAATAAAAACGAAATAAATATTACAAGAAAAAAGGAAATAAAAAGTAATGAAACGAAAAAGGAATTAAAACGAAGGTGAGAAGAACAAAGAAATAAAAACAAACAAAAAATCATAAAAATGAAAAAAAAAAAAAAACAAAAAGGAGAAGAAAAAAAAAAAAAAAAAAAAAAAAAAAAGAAAAAAAAAAAAACAAAAAAAAAAAAAAAAAAATTAAAAATAAAAGAAAATAAACGTAACAAGAAAAAAAATTTGAAAAAACTAAAAGAAGTAAAATAAAGATAACGGAAAAGCAAACAACAAAATACGAAAATAAAAATATCAGAACCAAAATGAAACGGAAAATAACGAATAATAAAAATAAAATAAAAAATTAAAAAAAATAAAGATTCCAAGAAAATGGAAAAAAAAAATAAAAAAGCATAACGATAACCGACAAAAAAATAAATTTTTAAAAACTCGCAAATTCTCACGGGCGATCGTTTGGATCTCGGATTTCCGGGCGAGAATCCGCGTCGCAATATTCGCCCGAACTCCCATTGACGAAAAAAAAAAAAAGCAAATTCGCGGTGCAAGGCTAAAGCCCGAATTTGAAATGAGGCGGGTAGGGAGGAGGGGAAACGTAAACGCGAAGACACGTATCGTGTCAAGTGCAGAGAGCTAAATTCGGCTTTCGTCCAACAACTGCCGAACGAAGTTTCAGTGCGGGAATGAATTTTGGGCGACGAGAATATTGGACGAGCGAAACAAGAGTGTTAAGTGCATAATGCAAAAACAACAAGAAAATATGTATAACTTTTTAGGTTATTAATTAATTTAATAATAATAAAATTGTTTCAACCAGTTTAAAACAATTTTAACAACAAAATAATCAATTATTTTCATTCCAAATTATTTATAATTATAACAAAATAAGTGCAAAAAATTACGTTAAATAAACAAAAGTGAAAATTACTTTTGTGTACAATTATTTTTTACAAGTGTGCACGAGGTCGTTCGAAATTTAATCCGTTAATATTGCGATTATTGTTGAGTAAGTAATTATTGTTCGAAACTATTAAATAAAAATAACACGAATTTGTTATTCCTTTTTTTTTTCAACTAATACAAATATATAAGAATAAACAAATACCGGATAAATAAACAATTCAATAATAATTACTTTCGGATTTAAAACGTTAAAAAAATAAAAAATTGTCGATTCGAATTTTCGAACATTTTTTTCATACCCATAAACGACCGATTCGAATGTTTCGTTTCTTACGATTATTATTATTATTATTTAACAATTACCATTGTCATTTGTTTTTCGTTACAACAATTGTCAAGAAAATCGAGGATTTTTTAAAACAAATGGACAAATTAATTCACTTCCGTTGTTTTAGCAGTATTTTAAAAACCAATTATTATTATTATACTTAATTTTTTTATGAAAAGAATAAATATATTAAAAATGTAAAAAATCGCATTATTATTATTATTAAATCAAAAACACAATTCGCACAACAAGTTTAAATAAATACGAAATAAATAAACAATCAGTTGGCAAATACAATTTTTTTTTATTCAAGAAAAATTTATTATTTCTTTTTGTTTATTTTTTATGAAAAGTTATCGTACTCCTCCAGGCGATTTCAAATGTTAATTCGAAAAAGGAAAAGCGCGGGAGAGAAAGAAAAAAAACAATTGGTGGAGATGCGAAAGAAAGAAAAAAAAAATAATAATTAAAAAATTAATAAATAAATTTTGAAACGAAACGGAGAGAACGTTCGGTTTCTTTACCTTCCTGGCGAGGATGTTGCCCATGATATTTTCAAACTGACTCTACTTTCGGCTTTCACCCCATACCAAACTTTCCGTCCCTTCCAAATTTACCCTATATCTCGCGTTGTCACGAGTCTTTTTTCGAGCATATCCTCCTCCTCCCCCCACCCTGCCGACGCAGCTTTCTCGGTCGCGCGAGCGCGCGAGACGTCGAGGACAAAATAATAAAAAAAAAATTTAAAAACGTCATATCGCTGCACATACTCGCTTGAGAAAAAGATGTTCGCGTCGGCGAGTATTTACACTTTTCGAATATTTTTGATAAATGTTTATTTTCATATCCGGTAATAATTTGTCGAATATTTTAGAATATTTGTTTAAATATATGAAAATATTTTATCAAAAATGGAAAAATAAAAAAACGTCTAATTTCGGCTTTAAAAATAAATTTCAAAATACCTCAAAAATATGAAGGAAAGAATATTAATTTTAAAAACGATATAAAAATTTCTCAAAAAAGCTGCAACAAAAGAACTTAAAAAAATTCTCCATAGTCAAAAAGCAATTCTTTCACCTCGCAAAAAAAAATACAAAATAGAAACCACTAATTCGAAAAATAATTGCGCTATCGAAAAATAACCATCCAATAAAAAATTCCGAAAAACCTTGAAAACACGAAAACAATAATTAATTTTTAAAAAAAGATCGAAATATTCCTCAAAAATACTGCAAAAAAAAACCTCAAAAAATTCTCCACCATCAAAACGCAATTCCTTCACCTAAATAAAAAAAAAACCACAAACTCGAAAAATAATTGCGCTATCGAAAAATAACCATCCACTAAAAAATTAAAAAACACCTCAAAAAAATGAAAAAAAAAAAAAATAAATAAAAAAGAAATATCCACAAATTTCTAAAAAAAAATCTTCAAAAAAACAAAAAAGCTTCCACCATCAAGACGCGATTCTTTTACCTCGCAAAAAGATAAAACCATACAAAAAAAAATCACCAATTCGAAAAACAATTATGCTATCGACGAAATAAAAAAAAAAAAAAAAAAAAA
>JAPYZI010008877.1:0-10496 GCA_030523105.1 Ophioninae sp. A BG-2022a
ATTTGAATCGGGAAGTTTCATGAAGCTGCGAGGAAGTTTCCGGGCGCATTGAAAAAAAATAACGATAAAATCAGTGGTACTGAAGGTTCTAGGGGACTCAGGCGGACATTGCTGATGTTACAGACCCGAGTCCACCACTGATTTTATCTGACTTCCGGTCAATTTGATTTGGGAAGTCTCATGCCACCGCGAGAAGGTTTACGGGTGCATTATCTAAAAAATAAGATACAATCAGTGGTCCTGAAGGTTCTAGGGGGCGCACGCTGTCATTGCTAATGGCACAGACCCGAGTCCACCACTGATTTTAGCTGACTTTTGGTCAATTTGATTTGGAAAGTTAAATGCCAGCGCGAGAAGGTTTACGGATGCATTATCAAACAAAAAACGATAAAATCAGTGGTACTGAAGGTTCTAGGGGACTCAGGCGGTTATTGCTGATGTCACAGATCCGAGTCCACCACTGATAATTTCATTCGGGAAGTTTCATGACTGCGCGAGACGGTTTTGGGGCGCATTGAAAAAAATTAACGATAACATCAGTGGTACTGAAGGTTGTGGGGGACTCAGGCGGTCATTGCTCATGTCACAGACCCGAGTTCACAACTGATTTTATCTTACTTCCTGTCAATTTCATTCGGGAAGTTTCATGACGCTGCGAGAAGGTTTACGGGTGCATTATCTGAAAAAAAAGATAAAATCAGTGGTCCTGAAGGTTCTAGGGGACGCACGCGGTCATTGCTGATGTCACAGACCCGAGTCCACCACTGATTTTATCTTACTTCCGGTCAAATCTTACTTCCGGTCAATTTGATTCGGGAACTTTCATGACTGCGCGAGGACGTTTCCGGGCTCGTTTAAAAAAAAAACGATAAACCAGTGGTCCTGAAGGTTCTAGGAGACTCAGGCGGTCTTTGCTGTTGTTATAGACCCGAGTCCACCACTGATTTTATCTTTCTTTTGGTTAATTTCATTCTCCCGGATGCACACATAGTATCGAATATTAAGAAAATCGACATTCCTTTCGGTTGGTTCTTTCGTAACACGTGGTCTTGTCCGTGTATTTTTGTAACGTGTAATTGCTCTTCGATTTGATGTTCCTTATCGCGCTTTGTGTAGGTCACGTTAAGTGCCTTTTCAATTTTTTTCGATAGCCGTAATACTTCTTTTTCACTCCAAGCGTTGGGCATTCGTTTTCACACAAAGTTAGAGTAGGCGTGAACAAACAGTTGAAGTGCGATCAACAAGAATTTTGACATTCGAGTAACGTCAGCTGTGAGAAGAGCGTCAAGACACCAGCGAAAATATGGGCGATTACACAGCAGCAGAGTATACGGACATGGTAACGTCTTACGGAATGGCTGAAATGAATGGACGAGCAGCGGCAACTCTCTACGCCGAGCGTTATCCCGGGAGACGACACCCAACTCATAAGGTAGCACAAGTCTATCTTTAAATCGATTCAGACAGGAAGACCATAACAAGGTCGAAAATTATTCATTTTTTATGATTGATTCACATTCTAATTTCATATTAAAAATTAATCACATTAAAAAATCACATACCCATTTATTGAATGCAAATTGCCCTCCGTAAATTAATGTAATAATTTACGTAAATGTAAGTTAATGTTTAAAATAATATTTTTTTTTATTTTCGCATTGCTGGATTCGTCCCTTACGCTGTAATTGTCCGAAAAAAAAATCAAAATAATTCTTAAGGCCCTAGGTCACTCTACAGACTAAAGAAATAGGCTCTTTGATGATTTTTTTCCAAAAATACTACATAATAAATCGAGATTACAAAAACGGGATGTTATTATACACATTAGCGATTATTTATGGTAATTTTTTTTAAGCGATTTATTTCAAAATGGCGGCTGTGCACCGTTTTCGCCATGACGTCTTTTCAGGGTTCTTGACCGAACTAATAGTTTCTGTAATGTTTAATCATAATGAGCTACAGAAGTACGTAGGATTTTTGCGACATAATGATTTTTCATCAAAAGGAGCACTTCTAAAGTGGAAAGTGAAAAGGTTGCCTAAAAAATCGTCAGATAATTGTCAATAACAAATTAATTATGTAATATAAAAAAATCCTTCGTATTTCCATAAACAATGGATTTTTCAAGATTTATTCAAAATTTGAAGTGATTCGGTTGAAAGTCGGCTAAATTATGAGTCCGGTCAATTTGAAAATGTTAGTTCTGAGATAAACGCTTATGAAGTTTTGAGTTTGTTCGCTGTGGACCAGACGGCCTTGTACTAAATTTCGAAAACCGAGTTCTGAGAGATTTTACCCGGCCATAATCTTTTGGAGCATCATTTTTCAAGTCTTAGAGGACCACTTAAAATTCAAAAAAAAGTGTCGGTGTTGGTGTAAACTGAGGCTGTCGGTGAACCAGGATTTTTGAAATATAGGCAAAATTCAGGAAACAGCAGCTCGATATAGTAAATTTTGTGATTTTTCATGAAGTTTTTGCTATATTTAAAGGCAAAAGTCGGTTTTATTTTTGGAATTTAACATAACATTTAGGCTCCCTGACAAACTGCTGATGCAACGAAGATATGTGACAATTTCTTCGAAATCGGTCGAATAGGTTCTGCCCAATCACTTCAGCAGTTGGGAAAAACATAGTTTTGAGAAAAATGTGGCCAAAGTTGCACAGCTCTGTTTGCCCGGCAGGAACGCTCTTAGCGTCCTTTTGCGAAAACTCCAATAATTCTTGAAATTTCGCTATAAAAGTTCGACCCAATATTCTTAAGAAATTCAACTATATATTTATCGAGAAAAAGATTCGCCTTTTCAAATTTTTAAAAGGTTTTCCTCACCTGTATGAACTTGGCACCTGAGTATGTCCGATCTTGATTTTTTTATTTACTTTAGATTGATTTTGTTTGTAGTTGGTTGTAGTTCAGACGACTTCTTTTATAGTAGCTCAGAAAAAAGTTAGAGTCATTGACAAAAACAGCATCCCCTTAATGAAAATACTTAATTTGCAGAGATTATTTTTCATTCAAAATCGTTTGTAGTTGATTGTAGTTCCCGAATCATCGTTTGTAGTTTCGCGAAAATTGAACTTAAACCGAGGAAGGCACCTGAAAATGGTTTTTGAACACTTCTCTAAAAACGGTCGTTTGTAGTAACAAAACAAGCTTACTACAAACGATATCCGACCTAGTAAAACGTTTGTATTTTTTTGTACTTCTCAAATTATCGTTTATAGCTTCTTGAAAATCGAGCTACAAACGACGAAAGCACCTAAAAATGGTTTTTTAATCTAGTTTACCACTACAAATGAGCAATTCCAAGGAGAAACGTTGAAAAATCATATTTAGGTGCTTTCGACGTTTATAGTTCGATTTTCGCAAAACTACAAAGGATAATTTGGGAACTACATGCAAGTACAAACATTGTACAACGTCTAATATCATTTGTACAGAGCTTATTTCTTCCTACAAACAACCAATTTCAAGGAGTAGCGTTGAAAAACCATTTTCAGGTGTGTTCATAGTTCGTAGTCCGATTTTCGCGTAACTGCAAACAACTACGAACGTTTTAATAGCTGGCATATTGTTTGCAGTCAGTTGGTTGCTTACCACAAACCGCCGATCACAAAAAAAAATTGCAACAAAATTATTTGTTTATATTTATCTGCCGTTGTTTTCGAAAAGTAGATTTTTTATGGAAAAGGTGCAACTACAAACGAAAATAATTTGACTATAATCAACTACAAATCATTTTGAATGATAAACAAATTCTGCTACTTAAGTATTCTCCATAAGGGGGATGCCGTTTTTTTGTAATGGCTCTAACTTTTTCTGCGTTACCACAAACAAAATCGTTTGTACTCCAATCAACTACAAACAAGATCAATACGAAATTTAAAAAAATCAAGACCGGACACACTCGGCTTCAAAGTTCACACAGGTGTCTTCCTGCCGAATGTTGAATAGTAATCAATATTGATCCATCGATATTTCGACTCTCACTCCACAAGGTGATTATTGCGGCGGTCCTTCGCATGCGGGAAACCGGCAATGTGATGCCTAGCCGCCGTAATTCGGGTGCACCGCGCACAGCGCGAACGCCGCAACTTGAGGAACAAGTTATTGAAGCATTCGAGCAACATCCAACCACGAGTACGCGTGTAGTTGCACGAATGTTTCGAACAAGTACATCGACGGTGCATCGGGTTTTAAGAAGTGAAAAAATGCACCCGTACCGGTATTCGAAAGTTCAGGAGCTAGTCGAAGGCGACTACGAGCAGCGCGTGGAGTTTTGTCGCTGGATTCTGGAACGGAATAATGAAGATAACGAGTTTTTGAGGAGAATCATTTTTACTGACGAAAGCTCGTTCGGCCGAAATGGTGTGTGGAATATGAAAAATTCCCACCACTGGGCGCCGAAGGGCCAAAACCCAAACGTTTCCATCACAGCACGTAGCCAACATCGATTCCGTCCATTAAATGTGTGGGCCGGAATAATAGCAGATCGCCTGGTAACAATTACAAATAATTAACCGGGAAATGTTTATGGTGAAAAGTTTGGTGCACACGGCAAATTTTATTTCCGGATAAACAATTGCAATTCATCAGCCGAAAAATGCGGAAACCAATTTATTAAAGGGGGCTTTGAAGATGACAAAGTCAGCTTCAATTTGCTGGTTTAATTTTATTTTGCGTGCCGTTAGCTTTAATTTCGTTTTTAAAAACAATTTTGCGATTTTTTTCACGGAGTTATATAGTTTTCCTTAAAAAATAGCAGGTTTGCGAAAAACGAAATCGTGTAGCATAACTTGAAAACTATGAGCTTTTGAGTATTTAGTCCAGGAATTCGAAAGTTTTTTTTTATTATTTTGAACTCGCTGAATTTTTCAAATATTTTTTAAATATAACTAAATAAAACTTTTGTTGAAATAAATACTCTAAAGTTCATTGTTTCGAAGTTATGTCACGCAATCCCGTTTTGCAGAAATGTTTCGTTTTTCAAGAAAAACTAAATTTCTCAGTAAATTTAATTAATTGAACAAAAGTACTATTGTTTTTATATTGTACTAGCTTTTTCCCGCAACTTCATACGCATTGTGCTTCGAATCTGTATTTTATTTTTGCAGTGATAGTTAAAAATTAAATACCAATAAAAGACTTTGAACGGCTTGATTAATAGTTAGTTTATTTCGATTTAAAAAAGAACATAAAAATTCAGATACATTCTAAAAAATTTCTTTATATTATTTCTTTATAATCATTCAAATTGGATAAATGAATATAATAATGAATTTATTATATACTTTAAGAAAAGCCATCTAGTAATTTGTACACTGTTAAAGATTAACACATTTTTTTTTTATAAACCTCCAAAGAGGTAAGGAGCGCCATCTATTAAAAATTAATGTACAACTACGTAGTCACTTTTTTGAGACGCCTAAGTCAACATTAAATTTTGAGAAATTCCTTATTGTTTCAATAGATGGCGTTGTATTAAATTATAACACGATATTATTATTTTTTAAAAGTTAAAAAATCAAATATTTTAACAATATCTTTTCATGTTGTAAACTATAGCCTATATTTTAAGTTAAGCATCTAGTAGTAGAGCGGTGAAAATCGCATTCAAATCCATGCAGTAGTTTTTGAGTGATGCGCGTACAAACATACAGACAGACAGACCGACAAAAATTCTAAAAACTGTTGATTTGGCTTCTGTTACTCTAATAAAGACCCCCCATATCATTTTTTTTAAATATCTTCAATGTACAGTCATCGGTCTGTTACAATTTTATTATAAGTAAACATAAGTAAAGATAACAAGGGATACTGTTTTTACAGATTGGACCGTTTGAATTCGCGGGCAATCTCGGAGGTGCGCAGTACGCAGAATTTTTGCAATTACATTTTAGAAATTCACAAGCCGTATCGCCCAACAGGCATTAGCGGAGATATTTCCGGAACGGTATATAGGACGCGGGGGGATGCGTGATTGGCCCCCACGATCCCCGGATTTGAATCCCCTCGATTTTTTCCTTTGGGGGCACATTAAGTCGATGGTGTATCGATGGCCAGTTCGAGAGAGGGCCCATCTTGAGGCACGCTTTGAGGAGGCAATACGCAGTGTTACCCCCGAAATGCTCCACCGGTGCATGGGGAGCTTCGTGCGACGGGCCCGCTGCTGCATCGAGGTCAACGGAGGGCACTTCGAGCACCTATTGTAAATAAGTTGGCGGTAAGTTTAGCTATATTCACGGGTGAATTACATGCATATATTTCCGGGCAGTCAAGTGAATTTTGTCCAACGAAACTCCCCATTTAAGGCGTTACCCTTACTTGTAGCGCAAAAAAGGCCTTTTTCATGAATTTTTTTAAAGAAAACTACAAAAATTTTTTCATCGATCAATATACCATCTTAAAGAACACACCTTGAAGAATTTTCAGTAATTTTTTTATTGAAAAATATTACACTATTTAGTGCCATTTGCCACCCACCGTCAATGAAATAATGTTTTTATGTACACGGTTTGCGGTGACCAACATTGCGGGGAAGTGGATCATCTGGAAAAAAATGCGGATGGATTGAGTCAAACATAAGTATAATATAATCTTGAATCGAAGGATTTTAATAAATATTCATTTTTCACAAAATGGCGGACAGTCAAAGTTAATGGTTTGATTTTAACGAAAAAAAATCTAAGGATTAAAGACTAGATTTTTATGTATTAAATAAGCCTGCAAAATTTCAATAAGATCGGTTCATTAGTGTTCGAGTAATCTTGGTGACCGACTTCAGAAATGCCATTTTGAGAAAAACGCGTATAAAGGAGGGAGGGTCGAGCGCGCCACACGGCAGACTAGCCGGTCGCTTACACAACGGATTCTACTCTTTCAACGCTCCTATCTCAGTCAATTTTGGTTCGGATCGACTTGAAATTTTCAGGATATATTCCCAGATACTTATACTTCAAAAAAATGCAATGAAAAAAAAACGATTTTTTCAAAGTCGCAAGTGAAGGTAACCCCTTAAAGGAGTTTCGTTAGACTCCCTCACTCAGTCAAAGTATTGGACACGGGAAGCTCTCCGATAGTTAAGCTCACAGATAAGGAATCGCAGATCAAGATTTATATCAGTTTCAATATGAGCAATGTTGTTAAGGCAGTAGTCTGCTTTAGAGGCCGAAAAAAAGCGTTTTTTTCAGCAATTTTTTGAAAGAAAAGGAAATGATTTCAGTAAACAAAATTTTGAGGCGATAGTGGAATATATACAAGCTTTAAAAAATCATTTTTATTATTCAAAAATATTGAAATTTTTCAAAGTTGTAACGATTTTTCTGGGGCACCTGGAGTCTGCACTTGTAAATCGATGTCGATGATCGAAGTCGTGCGATGCATATGAAACGGTTAAACCAATTTTTTGTTTGTTTTTATAAGTTCCTTTTCTATATAAACTAAAAAAATACCGAAGAAATTCTAAATTTTTTCAAAGTTAGAAAGAAAAAATTCACTAGTTGAAAAAAAAATTCACTTTAAGTTGCAAAACAAATAATTTAAATAGTACTGTTGTCCAACTTTTTTAGTTCAAATAGAAGATAATTTAATACTGAAGCTAGATCACTTTGTTTTTTTTTCGATCGGACATATATTGTTTTTGTTATCGCCGGCATAAGTGCAGACTTCAGGCGCCCCAGAAAAATTGTTGAAACTTTGAAAAATTTCAATATTTTTTCATAATAAAAATTATTTTTTAAAGCTTGAATATAATACACTATTGTTTCAAAATTTCGTTTACTGCAATCATTTCCTTTTCTTTCAAAAAAATGACTGAAAAAAACGCTTTTTTCCGGCCTCTAAAGCAGACTACTGCCTTAAATCGGCAGACTTTATAAAGTCGTATAAGCGGCGGTATACTGTACTGGACAGACTGGTCATGGTACTGAAACAATTCTTATTACAGAGAGACCTTAACGAAATGTTTACCGGTGGCATTTTTTCCTGCAATTTGATTGTCATAACTATTAATGTTTTACAGGTGAGTCCAAAGACCTTCGTTCTCTACAACTTTCACTGCTTTCCAAATTCTTTTTCTCCAAGCTTCCTCGTCTAATGCGCGATGTCTTTGAACGTTTCAGTTGCACCCAAGGCAGAACGCTTACAGCGAAGGTGCCAAATTGGGCGCTTTACTCATTGTATTTCTTGAGCTCTACGGCTGAAATTTCAATTACGTCAAAACGAGTATTAGAGTAACAGACGATGGTACTTACATATCCATCGAAGAGGTAAAGTGTCTGACGTGCCGGGCTTGGATAAATGCTGCATTGACCAAATGTCGGAATAAATCAATTTTGCAGTGAATCAACAAAACAGTTCGAGGAGCAATTATTCCCGGAGAGTAAAAATAAGGCGTAGCGACCTGACCCGCCTCGTCCCATTTTTTTTCTTCCTGTCCGTTTTCTTCGACCGTCTGCCGCGCCGCTCGACGGACACGAGGAGGGAGTGGGGGCAGCAACAACAACATGATAAACAACGAGTCATGAATATTTCAAATGCGGATGTTTACGCACAACCGATGACCGCGTACACTGCGGAAGATGCGCGAATGATTTGATAATAATCGAATGACTTCCCTGATGTATCTATTGTAAAAAAGAGATGGAAAAGAGGATCAACTGTAACCGATTGCGAGATTTCCGAGCGAGTCGGATTGTTAATTTCTCAAAATATTTTTATTTCTCCGTTTATCGCATTCAGCCTCCGTCGAAAAATTCTCGCCATTATGTACTGTAACAACTAACGAATATGGCGAGGTATTTTGACGTGTACATTGTCGAGTATGGATGAATCCCATAATCGCATACGTGCATATTGTTTCCAAGAATTTCACTATAAATATTGAACACGTAATATATGTATATTTTTCTTTTTCTTCCCTTTCCACCACACATACACGCACGTGCTCCTTGTACAGATAGTCAGAAAGGAGCATACGAGCTATTTTATAACAAAAATATGTAAATCGTTTGATGGATGAGTGATTTTCGCGCCATTGTTCTTGAATGAATGGAAAACTGATTTTTAAAGCGTCTCGCCGAACGCCCGCCGACCCTTGGTCATTGCCTCTGTGGATAACGTTAAAAAGAACTACTGAAATTTACACAAACTTGTTGACGCTACATTGGCTGCGGCCACAGGGACTTGCACTACGCCGCATTTGCCAAGGGTACGGGGAAACCGTGGAAACCCCATAGCGGTATAGACGGCCGTCTATTCGTCTGATTTTTTGGTTTACAGGCTCAGAAAAAAATTCTCAGAAAAATCGGCCTCCGGCTCACTGGTCGATGTGCCATCCAGAGCACGGGTAAGTGGTCACCAATCCATGTATCAAACTCTGACAAAATAACGGTGGTTTGAACAAAAAGCATCGAATTCGGCCCATTTTTTCAACAACTTTTTTGACAACATGACGTTAAAAATGTCCTCTCAAAATGGGGAATAAATATCTTCAAAAATGTTTCATCGTCGATAAAAAAAGGCGAAAAAACGCTCAGAACTTTTTATTTTATTTAATCATTTTTTATTAAATTTTTGCGATTATATACGCTTCGTTGTTTTCAATAGGTTTCTTCTTCCAGTGATAATATTTTTTTCAATATTTCGAGAGCCACAGATGTTCCTGATGGATGGAAACCTGTGAACTGGAAAAAATAATTCTTATTCTTTCATTTTTCATTTAATTCTGACGACAATATACTTACTATTTTTTTTGTGTATGAATGATTTTTCATATACATTTTTTCGTAATTTACAATAATTAAATGTTTACACTTCGAAAATGCCTTTCATTTATATAAGTAATGTTTTGATTCGTATATTCACCTCTCCGCGGTTATTCACGTCGATGTCGTTAGGAGTCATATCGACTCCGGCATTCATGAGTGCCATCTTAGGGTGGCTGAAATTATCGATGAGGATTCAAATTTATGTATCACATGGTTGAATGTAAACATAAGTTTATAGCAAAAAAACATTTATAAATAATTACCACAAGCAATCAACAGCATTTTCCGGTTCGCCTAGAATCGCGCGTCTCGCGGAAAGTTTACATAACATTTTTTATTTACTTACAACTTGGATTTTTCTGAAACTTCCATGTGAAAGTTGTTGGATGTGATAAATTTGTTGATTGATGAACGGTGACGGTTAATGAAATTTCGCACATAATGGTATCGTTTTTTATTGGGTGGTGACACGAATACAAAATGAAAGATTTTGTTGAGTACTTTTGCCGAAATTCCCTTGTCAACCGAATTTGTATAAATGCTAATCGCGGTGATAATTCGTCCTAAAATCTCAGCGTTCAATAGTAAATTTTTATGGAATTTTGATGGTGTGGTCTTGAACAAAAACGGCAGAGCGCTCGAAGCCATCATTTGGACAGTGACAGATGTATCAATAAAACATACTGTCGCGGTCAACAAGATGAAGTAAGCGTAGGAAAGGTTGTGTGTG
>JAPYZI010008903.1:0-10705 GCA_030523105.1 Ophioninae sp. A BG-2022a
TTTTTGCGATTTTTCAAGTGGATTTTCCGGGGAAACTATAAGAGATATCGATACGAATCCAACGCCATTATTTAAGTTAGGCAAAAACCTATTCCAAACTCCCCAATGAAAGTCCATAGCGTATAAAAAGCTCACCCGACGAGGCTTTGAAATATCGTGATTTTTGAGATTTCTGAAAAGTGGCCGGGGGAGGTCGAAAATTTTTTTTTCCGTTTTTAACCTCTTAAAGGGGTCTATTTCATCGGAAATTTTCTGCTGATTACGAAAATGCCCGAGTTTTTGCCGAAAGTGCAAAATTAGACTGGGAAAATGGGAAAAACCTTTTCTACATTTTTTTTCGTCGTTTTTTCCTAGAAATGGCGAGTTCAAGGCGAATCAAATGATGGATTTGTTGAAATATTAATAATAATTCAAGGGTTGATCCGGGAACTATACATGCTGGTATCAATCGACTCAGAATTTCACCGCCAAACCTTCATTTCATGGATGACATTCCGTCGTGGAACACCCTGTATATTATAATACGTAATGGACTATTCACGGGGTTTTTCGGCAAACTTCAGACTGATGCGTCGATCGACCTCTCGCCGAGAACGCACTTCAATCCGGATCGTAAAAACAACAGCATTGAGTTCCTTTCTATTCGCCGTTATTGCAATTTTTTCAAATCTTGATCCTCTGTATAAACTCGTTCCGTTCTCCGTGGTTATAATTTTGCTCCGGAAAAAGCCAAGAAGCGCACACTTCAGATCGATCTCTCGAAGCCGGGAAGTGGCGCTCTCTTTAACTCAGCGAACGAACGAAAAATTCAAACGTACAACCGCGCATTTTTTCGAACATTTCACTATTTAGGAACGTTTTCTTCCAAATTAGTAATTTAATTATTTTAGTAATTATTAATTCAATTATTTTATTGGTTTTTGTCATTTTTAATTGAGTGATTTTATTTATTTTAGTCATTTTTTATTTAGCTATTTTATTTATTTTTGTCATTTTTAGAAAACATTTCGAAAATGTTTTCTTTCGAATATTTTTAAAGGAACAATTATATAATAAAATGTAGCATTTTTACCTTTCGATATCAATGAAAAAAAAAATCCTTCCAACCGTAATTAACTTGACAATATTGTTAATAAACAATAATGCCAACTGGAATTAATAGTAAACTCTCGTAAACCCATATTTATTTATTTCTCGTAACTAATATAATTCATCTATGTACAATTACACGTGACGTTCTTTTTTTTCCAGTATTATCATTTTTTTTTTATAACATGAGTATGCATAGCCAACAGTCGGTTACAATAAAATCGTATTGGACGACGCTACTTTTGTTCTTCTGTCAAAAATTTACTATAATCGCCAAGCTGTACGAGTAGTTATCAATAATCTAGACATTTGCAAGTAAAACATTTCTAGATTCTAAATGACACGAATCACAGGTACCTATTATCGGTTTCAAAGGCTCACAACGTTTCCTCTATACAATCTGATCGATCTTCTCATTCAAGTTACAATTACGTACCAATCGCTAAATTAAACGTTAAATTAACAAACGATTATACAAGATACGAAATTATTATATTTACGAATGATTCAATGTTTTCGAATATTTCTTTTCCAAGTTTCGTTTTTTTTTTTTTTTTTCAATTTCTTCATCGAGATATATTCTTCTTTCTGAATTCATCAGCACAGAGGAATTCTCATTGAGTCAAGATTCAATATTTTCCAAGTTTTTTAACGGCTCAAAAATTCTTTTCTTCCTCTTTTATTTCTTCTCTTCCCTTCGTCAAAAATGTTTTCGTAACTGTTTTTTTTTTTTTTTAATTTTCTTCGCTCTTGTTTTTCACTTTCTCTTCTTTTGGGAGATCAACATTTTTACTTGGCCAAACTGTCAAATAGCTTCGTTCTCTCCCTCCTTTTTTCTTCGTTCGAGATTTTTTTTTTGGGTTTATTTAATTTCACGAAAAAAAAACTTGCAACAGCTTTTCTCATTATCCTTGATTTCTTCTTTGGTTTAAGCAAAACATTTATCATCGAATGTATCGTGATCAAAGTCTATTCTTAAGACGATTTAGGTTTCTCCAAAGATTGGCAGTCGCTGAAGCACACTTCTAACTGTGCCCGGAATTTTCGATACGATTGTTTTGAATTATTCTTTACTTCGGGATATCGATAAATTGCTGGCAAAGAAACGGTGATCGAGTAGGTATCTGAATCCAAATTGAGTTTAATTGAGAGCTTCAATTAACCTCGTGTAAATAACGATTTTTTGTCGGTTTAATCGTATTGAAAATTAAGAGGGAGCCGTACACAGAGGAGGATCAGAGTAATAGATTCCCACTGATTTCCTAAACGGCTCTTCGGAATTTCACGAATTTTCACCAAACAATGTGGATTTGACTGATGAACGGTTGTCTTCTCCCCAAATTTCTTGAATCGAAAAACAATAATTCGTAATTATGTAGTTTAAAGATTTTTTTCGAAAAACGACGGAATTTCTTTTTGTCCCAGCGAGTTGTTTTGATTGGTCGCCAATATTGATATTCCGTCAGGGGAGATTGACATTCTCTATTAATCCAATAAATTATGGGATTTTGATATTTGTGGAGACAGGTTATAATATTTCGATGCTTGTTATTGGTTTGAGGTTTGTTTGGGTTTGTTTGAGTTTGTTTGGGTTTGTTCAGGTTTATTTGGGTTTGTTCAGGTTTGTTTGGGTTTGTTCAGGTTTATTTGGGTTTGTTCAGGTTTGTTTGGGTTTGTTCAGGTTTGTTTGGGTTTGTTTGAATTTGTTTGGGTTTGTTTGGGTTTGTTTGGGTTTGTTCATGTTTGTTTGGGTTTGTTCAGGTTTGTTTGGGTTTGCTTGGGTTTGTTCAGGTTTGTTTGGGTTTGTTTGGGTTTGTTTGAGTTTGTTCAGGTTTGTTTAGGTTTGTTTTTGTTTGCTAAGTTTGAGACGTTAAGTTACGCGTTGAAAGTTTGATTCACAGAGGCTTTTAAATTTTCGAGGACCACGATTTTGAGGGGAGAAGAGCCGCCATATTTAAATCACACATTTTGCTACCTGAATCACACGATTTCATCATATATTTGTAGAAATCCGTGGATATCCATTATTTTTTGGTATTCGTTTACGATTTCGAGAAAATGTCGTCCGACATTTCGTGAAGTTTAGTTCCTGCGAATGCCAGGGCGGCGCACATTTCCAAATTTCCGATGTGTTCGTACGTACGTATGCATATTGATACGCGACACCTGTCGGAGCTTTCCGGAGGCTAGGGGCAACGTCGCCTCCCGGTAGATAACCGTAGCTCGCTCTAATTCTGTTTTACCGACGCGAGCTTGGATCGAAGTTTTCTCGAAGGTGCCGGCTCCGTCTTAAAACATGTTTACACGCCAATTTTAATCGTCAATGACCTTTTCAGTGTCCAGTAAACTTCTACCCGCACCTAATATCCCTAGACCACTATTATTTTCAATAATTCACTACACGTGTGAAACTAAGAAAAAGAAACTGTTTTTTTTTTTTTTTTTTTTCAAACTACAGACGTTTCAATAGGCGTTTCAATGGATGTGTCTTTTTTTTTTTGTCAATCCGATATTGTCCTCTACGCTGTGTGTACTTCTAGTTACGCACTCGTTCTATACAAACCTAAATTCTAGTGAATCTTGTATCGCGTCATATGTAAGTCATGATTCGCTCAACGAATCTACAATATTCGACGTTCGCTCGAACGATTTCGTTATATCTCTTCGCACATTTATCACTACGCTATTCGGTATGTATATATATATTTATATATATTTATGTATATAAGTACGTATGCAGGAAATGCCGTTCAAATTGAAACGCCGATATATCTCGATAAAAATGCGTTTTAAGAGAAATTATAATAAATCATCGACTCGTACTTTCAATTATTATTTATTGATGTAATCATTATTTTGAGGTTAACTTTAACTGGAAAAACGACCATCTTTATCGAATAATTCATTTTTATCTAAACTTGTTCCATCCAGATTTTAATTTTATTGAAAATTAAAATTTGAAAATTGAAATTAAAATTGAAAATTGAAATTGAAATTGAAAATTGAAATTAAAAAGGGAAATTGAAATTGAAATTGAAAATTGAAATTGAAATTGAAAATTGAAATTGAAATTGAAAATTGAAATTGAAATTGAAAATTGAAATTGAAATTGAAAATTGGAAATTTAAAATTGAAATTGAAAATTGGAATTAAATATTGAAATTTAAAATTGAAATTGAAAATGGAAATTGAAATTGAAAATTGAAAATTAAAATTGAAATTGAAATTGAAAATTGAAAATTGAAAATTGAAAATTGAAAATTGAAAATTGAAAATTGAAAATTGAAATTAAAAATTGAAAATTTGTAAATCGTTAATTTTTTTTCAAAAATGAAATATCTTTATACTATTGAATGGAAAAATTGTTTCTTTCTGCAAAGGGTGGAAAAATCTAACTTTCGCACTTCGAAAATCCCCGTTTATCGAAAGTGACTTTGCAAAATAAAAAAAAATGTAAAAAAAGATCAAACTCTTTTGTTCTCAGAAAATTGAAATTCTCTTCTCTTCGAAATAATTCTACCTAAAACCTATCTTTCAAGGTACACCGTTGTTTCAACTCGAATGGCATCGATCAATCTCCAACTTCTCCAACTAATATTATTCGGTTTAAGAAAAAACCAAGGCGAACTTTAACCATTAAAAAACACGATATCAAAATAGTCGAAAATGTTTTCGAAGCTGCGGAGGTCACTTTTGGCCTATAATCTTCAACCAAATGAAATATCTTTTAATTTGTTACATAATTTAACAAAACCGTCTTTCGAATGGAAAATAGGAGTTTTCCACTGAAATTGAATGAGAAAACTGATTAGCTGATATCAGTACTAATCATAAACTCAAATAAACAAATTAAAAGGTTGAATTTTCCTTACATCGAATAATATCGTTTAAATGGAAGGACATAATTATTTATACCTTCTAATATGTACATAAAGATATATATTCTTGATATATATACAGGGTGAATCAAAAACTATTACGACCTTGGATATCTTTAAAAATATAAAATTCACAAAAATATTTGTTGAAACGAAATGGCACATTACGAAAGTGTTTATCCGATAGCTATAATAGTTTTTTTTCAACAGACGAAGGTACTCCTGACATTTGAAGGTCAAATCCATTTTTCAATATAAATTTTCAATGACCTTCAATGACCTCGTGTCACGGGTCATTGAACTCGTTTCAAGTTCCTCTATCATCATATCTCGGGAAAAAAACCATACCGAAAAATTTAAAAAAAAATGAAGTTGACCTTGAAATGTCCGAAGTACCACCAGCTGCAAAAAAACTATTATCATAATCGCCCTTTTCGTACTGCGTTATTTAATTTCATCAAATATTTCTGTGAACCTTATAATTTCGAAAATATCGAAAGTGCAGATAGTTATTGATCCATCCTGTATATATTTATATATTTATATATTTTTATATATATTTATATATATTTATATATTTTATTTATTTATTTATTTATTTATTTATATAAAGCAAAGTTGAGTTCACACGTAAAGAATTTGTGTTCCCCAAGGTCGACACAGCTTTTATGAAGCACACGATGATTTTTATGTGTCTATATTCGTTCAGGTGAAAGCGTATACAAATTTCGATTGGATGGACAAAATTGTGCCAATAAGGAAAGCAATCGTATTTTTTTTTTCCACTTTATGCAATATACCCTGTAATGCAATCGTTCTCTCTCTCTATCTCTCTCTCTCTCTCTCGTTCATTGGCACTTGGAGTATCAAAGAGGCAAGTTTTGCAAAAATAACGAAAACTCAGACTTCCTATTTTCCTTTCAGTCTGCTATAATCGAACTTTACAAAAAAGAAAAAAAAACAAAAAAAAAAACAAAAGAAAAAAAACCAAGAAATTACGATCAAAGCAATAGCGAGCTATATTTTCGGCGCATTTTTATTCTTACGCTCTACGATGCCTTGTTTATACTTTTATGTACACCGATTCTCGACGAAAAACGTTGAGTCGTTCGTGGATTTGATATATATATATTTTTTTTTTTCGTTTTTTTTTTGTTGTTGGAAAATTTCGATCGTTTTGTCATTTTTATAATTTCCTTTTTTTGTTTTTTATAAAAATAGCGAGAAGAGTAATCGTGTGATGCAAAAGATTGCAGTTGTAGGCTAACGTGATACATTTGATATATATTTTTTTTTTTTTCGGAAATTCGTTCGGATAAGCATCGTTGGAAAAAAAATCTCGATTGTCGAGGAATTTCAAAAATTGTTTCGGATACGCGATGTGCCTAAATCGACGGGATCAAAATGCAACGAAAATCAATCGGGAAGCAATAATGAGACGTGATTTTTGACGTATTTCGAATTGACATGAATCTTGTTGCAACGCACGACTTTTAACCTCAAAGTCCAATTTTCAGGGATTTATATATATATATATTTATATATATATATCGAACATTTTTTAAGAGCTCGACTGGCGAGCTTTAAAATATGTCTTCGATCCCGGAGTAATCACGATTCCAGTATCCACCGGTGTAGAGCCAGTCCTCTTGACCCGTGTGCGGATTCGTACCAGCCTGAAACCACCTGACGAACGAAAAAATTCGTTCGTTAACGGGTATGAACTTTTTCGTCAGAAAAAAAAATGGATTTTTTTTTACAACGTAAGATAAAAGTTCAGAATTACGTCGGCGAAAATTGGGTATAATTAACCCGAGAAAAAAGGACAGTAATGAATATTCGTTAAATAAATTTGTTTAACACACAAAATTTGTCAAATACGTACGGATCGATATCTTTTGAACGGAAATATTAATAGTTTACGATTAGATACAAATTATGCAAAAAGTGAAAAATGGTCGACAAAAATGTCGCGATTGCATATCTGTTTCATAAAAAATTTATAGATATTTAAAACAGATATTGTTTATTGAAGAAATTCATTTTTGGATAATTATGAAGAAGTCGAGATTCAACTCGATTTTGGACGGAGATTTTTTGTTGTTGTTATATATTAATTTAATTAGTTATCAGACATTTTTTGATTATTAAATCCAAACAAACCCAAACAAAAAGTAATGAGCTTGTTTGGGTTTGTTTGGGTTTGCTTGGGTATATTTTGGACGGCTCATTTTCTTCAAAAATTCGACTCATTTCGACATTTTTGTATACTTCGATGCCTAAACGTCGAAATGAGCCGAATTTTTGAAGGAAATGAACATTCCAGAATATGCCCAAGCAAACCCAAACAAACCCAAACAAACTCATGGAAATAATTAAAGAAATAATTGGTAAGACGACCAATTATTTCTTTTATAATGAGTCAAACTGATTTCTATTTTACGTGATAAATATTATTACGCTCAAATTTATTGTATTTTTCTATTTTCAGATTCAACAAATTATTATTATTAAACTTATTATTATTATTATTATATTATAATTATTAAACAAATTAATATTATTATAATTAATATTATATAATTATTAATAATTATATAATATTAATTATAGCTGGAAAAGCAATAAAAATTCTTACGAACCTCGGTGCACAGTCGTTTCCTTTTTTGTGTTTTTTCATTTTGCGCGAGTCCCGTTGCTTCTCCTCGAGTCTGATTTTTTCCGCGGCCGCCCCGTCTTGATCGCCTATTTCCAATTTCCTGATGTCCGGCCGTAACCGTGAATCTGTCGGACACAGTGTCTTTCCCATTCCGGGCTCCATCTCGTTCAACGACATTGCGAAACTCGTGAATTGATAATACTGTTTCGAAACAAATACATCGCGTCGATTTTACGTTCACGCTTTTTTCACCGCAAACCCGATGTATTAGTTAATTAACGGAAATGTCAAAATTCCATTTATATGGATCTTTGCATTATCGGTTTTGAAAAATATTTCGAGTTTGAAAAATATTTCGAGTTTGAAAATAATTTCCCAAATTTTATCTTGCCATTTACTGATCTATATACGCAATGAAAATTTACATTTGTTAACATATTATTATTGAATAAAAATAATAATGATAATAATAATAAAAAATAATAATAATAATTTGAATAACAACATCAGTAGTAATATCACTACAAATATTTAAATAAATAAATGAAATAATAAATTAATAACATACATGTTTTAATAATTAATACACTAATTAATAATTAAAGAAAATTAATAAATTGAGTTGATAGAATGAATAAATAAATGGATTTATTTCATGACTTACCTTTAATGTTTTTTTGTTTTTTTTTTTTTTTTGTTTTTTTTTTTTTTTCATTTGGACATTTATCTTTTTTTTAAATTGGATGATTAAATAAAAATTTTGAAAAATAAAATTTTAAAGACTTTTCTTTTTTTTAATATGACTTTTTATATAAATTTATTTATTTTACTTTATTTACTTACATGCATATTTTTCTTTACTCAGATTTTTGTCAAATTTATTTAATTCTTTGTACATTAATTTTGTTGGTATAATTATACTTGAATTTGGTTAGTTCCATTTTATTAATATTTTAAAAAAGACTTTTTAAATAAATGTATGTATTTTACTTTATTGGACATTTATATTTTTCTTAAATTAGACTTTGTTAATTTATTTTATATTTTTTTTTTTGCATTAATATATTTCTTTACTCAGATTTTTGTTAAATTTATTTTAGTTTTATTTTATTAATATTATTAATATTTGTCTTTAATCAGATTTCTGACTTATTATTTATCGCTTATGTGTATAGATTGATTTCAATAGATTTGAAAATTTCGGAAAATTAAAAAAAAAAAGATAAAAGTACGAAACTTACGTTAGCACTGTGGGGTGGTCTTGGAGCAACTTCCCAGAGGGTGGTCGATCCAGGAATTTCTTCGATCGGTGGTGAATCATCAGTATCGGTGCAACCCTCGTCGATGGAGTCCTGATGCGAGGGTTTGAAAGCACCTACTCTTAAGCTGTGAAACCTGGCTAGAACTTTCTTGTGGCCTGGACTACCTTGAGGGCTTTTAGCCTCACGTTTCATTCTCTCGATCGTTTCTTCGTAAAGAGCTGGATCGCAGGCCCGCAAGCTTTCCGTCCATTTCCCATAGAGGAAGACCAATTTTTTTTTACTAACCCAAAACAAAAAAAAATGGTAAAAATCAATTTTTGAACTTTGGAAACCGTTCGTGTCAGGAAAATTAAGAAACGATTTTTCTTTTGATGGACAATTATCGATTTTAATGCTTACTCGGAATCCGTGATGAAACCTTCCACACGATGAAGGTCTTTTCCATTCCAGCCGGCACTTTTGAACGACAATGTCGCTTTCAAATTAGCACCGCCAAATTGTTTGACCTCAAGGGCACCAAGCTGTTCGATCCAGAGCTGACCAACGAGAACGTTGTGCAATATGCAATTAACGTTTTGCCAGGTGTAAGCCTCTTTCCATCTGAAAAAAAAACACTGTTCTCGCAAACGGCTGAACCAATCGGTACGAAATTTGTTGTGTGTATTGAGGACAACGGCGCCGAGTGCCTCGTACTCGCCATTTTGAATAAAAATGGTTTTATCCTTGTAAAATGGCGACCGAAAACTGAGAACACGGATCCGTCCATTTCCGTTCAGTTCAGGATCAATTTTCGCGATTTTTGTTTGCTTTAATGTTGTAATAAACTAATCTTTCTGGTTTTCTTTTTATATAAGTAAATACATTAATGCCGAATAGAAAATGATTTTTTTTTGGTCAGGGTTGAATTGTACATTAATGCAAATTTGAATTGAACGCCAATTCAAATTTTTATTTAATATTAATTCAAGTTTGAATTGAACGTTAATTCGAATTTGAATTGAACATTAATTCAAGTTTGAATTTTACATTAATGCAAATTTGAATAGAACAATAATTAAAGTATGAATTGAACGTCTATTAAAGTTTGAATTGAACAATAATGAAAATTTGAATTGAACATTAATGCAAATTTGAAATTGAACATTAATGCGAATTTCAATTGAAAATTAATACAAATTTGAATAGAACATTAATTCAACTTTGAAATTGAACATTAATGCAAATTTGAGTTGAAAATTATTACAAATTTGAATAGAACATTAATTCAACTAATTCAACTTTGAAATTGAGCATTAATGCAAATTTGAATTGAACTTCAATGCAAATTTAAATTGAACTTTAATGCAAATTTGAATTGAGCATTAATGCAATTTTGAATTGAAGTTCAATTTAAATTTGCAAATTTGAATTGAGCATTAATGCAAACTTGAATTGAGCATTAATGCAAATTTGAATTGAAAATTAATACAAATTTGAATAGAACATTAATTCAACTTTGAAATTAAACATTAATGCAAATTTGAATTGAGCATTAATGCAAATTTGAATTGAACTTCAATGCAAATTTAAATTGAACTTCAATGCAAATTTGAATTGAGCATTAATTCAAATTTGAAATTGAACATTAATGCAAATTTGAGTTGAGCATTAATGCAAATTTGAATTGAACTTCAATGCAAATTTAAATTGAACTTCAATGCAAATTTGAATTGAGCATTAATGCAAATTTGAATTGAGCATTAATGCAAATTTGAATTGAACATTAATGCAAATTTGAATTGAAAATTATTACAAATTTGAATTGAACTTCAATGCAA
>JAPYZI010009001.1:0-10501 GCA_030523105.1 Ophioninae sp. A BG-2022a
AACGGCGCGGCGGTTCCTGTGGCAATTGTCGCCATTCAAAGTTAGACACTCGACGATGACAGCTCAATCCGTTTGACTTTGTAGTTTTGGATATTTAAAACGTGGGCTTTATTGGGTCCTGGGCCTTATATGGGTAAGGCCCAATGCCTAATAAAGGCCCTTACTCGTCGATAAAGAACTTCATATCCCACTCAAAAGGCAAAAACGAAAGAATATCGTTAGGCTTCTCCTACCGTTCTTTGGACCAACATATTCAGCTATTTTTTCGGATGTACATCTCGTTATTAATTAATTTCACTGTCCGATCTTTCGGCTAAGCTTCTCTTTCAATATACATTATCTCGCCCCTTCCGTTAGCCTAAACAGGTAGCCATTCGAAGTGTTTTTGTTTTTCGTTCTTTTTTTTCAACCTAACTACACGAGTTATCACGAGTGGAAGGGAGACGAGAAGAAGAGAAGAGGAACAAAAGAGCAGTCGAATAAAAAAAAGTACACAAACAGGCCCGGGAGAAAAAGACAGCGAAACGGTGGAGGAATTGGCGTCGGCATTTGGGCACCCGACCGGATCCACAGATCCGTCTCAATCAGCTACTTCACCCGCGTGAGAGAAGAGAATGAAATCACGGGAGAAGGGCAGAACGGTAGGAAGAGAGGAGAAGAGAGATGTGGCTGGTGAAGGAGGAGAAAAGGGAGGGGGAGAAGAGAAGTGCGAGGAGAAATCGATAGATCAAGGCAACACCTTTGCCGGTTTGACGAGGAACGTTCAGCAGCCACTGCTGTTCCTTTCTCCCTCTCTTTCTTTCTCTTTTTCTACCATTATTCGCTCTCGAACCTTCTCCTCTTTCGTATTCCTCTTTAGCCTCTTTCCACCAACCTTCTTCTCCCGTTAATCCTGTCTCACTTGTTTGCCATCGAACAAAATGAACATTCGTAATCCGGTGTCTCCATAGAACGCAATCTTTCTCCTCAGTTTGATGGTCCGATGGATATTTCCAACTTTTACATCGAAAGAGAAACCTATCGCGTCAACGTTGAACGATTGCGAAGAGCCAATCAGGAATATGTACAAAGGTGGCACGTAATTCGCAATAGCAATATTGGTTTGTGCACTTTCGTACGTTTTTTCGTAAACGTACTTTCATCAAGATCCAGTCCAATCGCCATCTGTATATTTCATTCGTTTACCTCGGCTTACATTTAAAACAGGGACCTTTAAAAAATTGGGTTCAACGAGATCATCGCGTTACGAAATCGATTGATCCTTCTGATTCACGTTTGAATCGATCTATTGGATTTCTGTGCTCAAAATATCACGCTCCTCAATTGGATTCTAATCGGAATTAGCTAGGGGGTTTTCGACTCCTCGTACACGTACACAATAAGATGATGACTACGGGAGGGGTTGTAGGAAATTGATGATCGAAAAGAGGGGATGATGATGATGATATAATTTATTATGCCCTAGTCACTGACTTTCGGGCAAAAAAAAAGAAAACGACAAAAATAACATGGAAACTTAAACATAACTTAAAATTAATACGCACAAGAAAATAATAACAATAATAATGATGGTAAAAAATAATAAACAGAATAAACAGAATAGCGGTTATAATTATGAAAAATAACAATAATAATCAAGATAAATAAAGATAATATAATAATAAAATAATAAAATAATAAGGAGAGCAAAATAACTTAAAAATCGAGTAAAATAACTTAAAAATAAACTAAGAATACAAGAATTTTGTGATCCTACTCCTCCAATAACTCGCAGTTGAATAAATAATCCGGGGGAGTGGGGGGAGGCGGTAAAAAGAAAAGAGGGAACGAAGGATGGTTACCTTTGATGGAGAGGACTAAGAGCCTCTGTTACGCTACGCTATTACCC
Source organism: Ophioninae sp. A BG-2022a (assembly GCA_030523105.1). Classification (NCBI taxonomy): domain Eukaryota; kingdom Metazoa; phylum Arthropoda; class Insecta; order Hymenoptera; family Ichneumonidae; species Ophioninae sp. A BG-2022a. The sequence continues at coordinate 1,889 of JAPYZI010009001.1, forward strand.
CAGCGCTCTAATAGCAACCAGGGACGCATTTTGTAGAAAAAAAAAACAAAATGAAAAGTATTGTCTCACGTCCACGTACACGTATATGACTCGAGCGTTAATAAAATCTTTTACATCGAATGGAATGGAGCAAACGTCTTTTCTCGTCTACTATTTGAAAGTCCTCGATCGTTTTGTAAGAGGGCTACTAATTTTCTCGAACTAATTCACGTAATGTGCCCACCTGATGGATTATGGCAGAGCGTATATTCTCGAATGGAAAACTGAAAGAGAGAGAGAGAGAGAGAGAGAGAGAGAGAGAAAGTTAGAAAGAGAAACAAACGGATAACCCAATTTTAATTGCACTTGAATAAATAATTACACTGAATTTGTTAAAAACACACACACACACATACACATTTTCCAAAAAAGAGGTGTAGTTCGAAATGTGAAAATTCGTTAGGTTATAAATATAGTATATATCAAGTAATGAAAAAAAAAAAAAAAAATACAAATAACATAAAGTAATTGGTATAACAATATTAATATTAACCCTTTACGGTGCAAGGTCGTTAAATTTGTTGGTTTTATTGATACCAAATGGTAAATAAGTTACTATTAACGGAAATAATAATTTAAAAAAAGTTATTAAAAAATAAGTAAATATTTAAAAAATAAATATTAAAAAAAATTTTTTTTTTTTAATTTTTAAAAAAATTTTTTAAAAATATTTAAAAAATAAATATTAAAAAAAAAACTGAATATTTTGTTGCTTATTGCAACAAAACAAAATCTGTCTAAGAAATAATAAAAAAAATGATTTCCTAGTAAAAATATTATTGATTATTGAAATACATCCTCTTACCTCTCACTTATATCAATTTCAACAGCCAAATATCACTATTTCACCAAAAAATATTTTTTCGTAAACGAACTCGAAGAATGCGAAACAGGCTTGTTCGTCATTTAAATCAAACACAAATACAAGTATCGGCATCTAGTGAGCTTGTTTGTTACTAAATCGTTAGAATGCTTTGTTGCAGAAGTACAACATGACTCCATAAAGGGTTAATCGTCTCAGTAAAAATAGCATACTTAATAATAATAATAATAATAATAATAGTAATAACAACAACAACAACAACAACAACAACAACAACAACAACAACAATAATAATAATAATAATAATAATAATAATAATGGCTCAAATTTTATCAGTTTTTATTTGACCTTGATCCAACATGCAACTAAAAAAAAAAACCCGAACGAGAATACGATGCAGCGCTAGCTGCATCGTATTCTCATGCGGGTTTTTTTTTTACACGCCAACATCAGTGAAAAATTCATTTCAGAATCCCGATGCTGAATAACAATACAAAGAAATGATCCTCGTCGTGAAAAAAATATATACTTTATTATATTTTCTGACTCGTTATCACTCCCCCACCCCCCACCCGCCCTCCTGGCATTTTAATAATACCGCGAATGTGCGACTTTTTCGGCGGTTCGGGAAAGAGAAAAAGAAAGAGACAGGAGAAGAGAGAGAAGCGAGAATACACGGGAATAAAAATGGTAATATCCCTAATGACTTATAAAATGTTGGTCGTTTCGAGTGAGAGCCTTAACGGTTTAATTGCCGTCCCGATGCTTTTCAGCACCCGCCGATATATGTTACATATATACACGCGAGCGAGCATATATTCAATATATACATATATATAAATATACATATGAATAATATGTATACCGGGTGTCCTAAGACGACATCGGGGTTGGTTTGTGTGTGGGGGGGGGGGAATTCTCAGACGTGAAAATTGCAAATTTCAAGAAGATGGCTGCTGGATTCGTTTTCGGACAAAGAAGGCTTCGATATGCCTAGGTAAGGGGGTCGAACGTTTTTTTTCACGTCTTTAATTTATTATTATTCTTATTATTATTTTTATTATTACCATTACACTGCTTCCACAGTGTGATAATAATAATAATAATAAGAAGAAGAAGAAGAAGAAGAAGAGGAAGAAGAATAATAATAAATTATTATTGTTGTTGTTGTTATTGTTGTTTGTTTGGGTTTGTTTTGGGTTTGTTTGGGTAAATTACATTTTATATTACATTTTATATTTCATTTTGTATTATATTATATATTACATTTTATATTTCATTTTGTATTATATTATATATTACATTTTATATTTCATTTTGTTTATATTACATTTTATATTTCATTTTGTATTATATTTTATATTACATTTTGTATTATATTTTATATTACTTTTTATATTACATTTTGTATTATATTTTGTATTATATTTTATATTACATTTTGTATTATATTTTATATGACATTTTATATTACATTTTGTATTATATTTTATATTACATTTTATATTACTTTTTATATTACATTTTGTATTATATTTTATATTACATTTTATATTACATTTTGTATTATATTTTATATTACTTTTTATATTACATTTTGTATTACATTTGATATTACATTTTATATTATGTAAGATCCCAAACAAACCCAAACCCAAACAAGAAGGTAGTTTGTTTTGGGTATATTATGATTATTAGACGAATGATTGGCTGCCTATAAAAATTAATAATAATTCAGGGGTTGATCCAGGAAGTATACATGCCTATATCAATCGACTCAAAATTTCACCCCCAACCCCCTAATTTAATCGATGATTGTTTCATGTTGGGACACCCTGTATATAATCGGTACAGAACGATCGAGACACGTTTTCGTGGCGTTCCACTCGCGAACATTGAACCCTCTCTCATCACTCGGGAGACCACGACACACAGGATAGATATAAGACACGCGGGCCCATAAACGTGCACGCGTGAATACACCCGCGCAGACCAAACAAAAAAAAAAAAATGTAAAGAAAAAGAAAAAAAAAAAAATTCGACGACACCCCATCGATCATCGCGTAATTCGAACGTATTCTCGCGAGCCAAAAGAACCCGCGATGAGTACTCGATTACGATTTGAATAAAATGCAAGTAAAGCGAAAAAAAAAAAAAAACGAGGCGATCTTCGATGGCTGATACATCGGGCATCTGGTACAGAAGCGACCGAGCAATTTCATTATTAATCCTTCGCGCTTTATTCACCGCACAGCGAATAATTTTTTTTTTTTTTTCGCGGTGCTAAGCGAGGATTTCTCATACTCGTTTTCTAATCGCCGATTGCGTGAATCGTATCAGTATCGATTGTACCCTCATCGACTTCCGCCATTGCGATTATTGGTAAATTCATTTTTTATTTTTTTATTAATTATTGTGCGCAAGGAAGCGACGATAATTGCTGGCACTTTTCCAGTCCCGTTACAGCATTGGTCTGTTAATGAAACAGTTGCTGGTACTTCCATAGGTGCACAGAATGTTGTACGGTTGAAACTTCACGATAATCGGTTCAGTACTTTCGTAAATTTAATTTATATCCCAGTTAACGAAAAAAAAAAAAAAAAAAAAAAAAAAATATTTATTTTATTCGTTTAAAAATGTAATATAAAAGTCAGTAAAAAAGTGATTCTGAAAGAGAAAATCAAGAATAGATTGAAAAACTTTGAAAAATCAAAGGTTCTATTCGAGTTTGAAGACCGTTTACACCTGGTCATACAGCGCCGGAAAGTGACGACCGTCCGGCACGTACGAGCGCGTGCAAACGAGCGTGTTGTTAAGGACATGACGAACATTACCACGTGACACACGAATACGAGAGAGATAGTCGAAGCGTTTTAAACCGAGATTTCTCAAAAATGAAACGTTTTTATCGAAAATGGCGTATACGAGTCCCTTGGTGCCATCGTCCCGAACGCACACAACAAATTTCGTAACGATTGGTTCAGCCGTTTGAGAGAATAGTGGTTTCAAAATTTCGAAGTGGACGGAAACGTGTTGAAAACCATTATTCTCTCAACCGGCTGAACCAATCGTTACGAAATTTGTTTTGTTCATTTAAAACGATAGTACGATGGTCTCCCGCTCGTCATTATTGGATAAAAATGTTTAATCCTTGAGAAATCGCGACGAGAAACCGAGAACTCCGTCCACTTCGAAATTTTAAAACCCCTATTCTCTGAAACGGCTGAACCAATCGTTACGAAATTTGTTGTATGCATACAGGACGATGGCACCAGGGGTCCCCCGGTCGCCATTTTAGATAAAAATGTTTCATTCTTCAGAAATCGCTGTTCAAAACGTTTCGACTATCTCTCTCGTACTCACGTGTCACGTGGTAACGTTCGTAATACTCTTACCGACTCTGCAAACTCAAGGCAAAAATGTTTGCAGTAAAAAAGAAAAAGTAAAGTTATAGTTCGAAGAAAAGAGGGTTAAAACAGTAAAAGTTCGGATAATCGAGATTCCACTGTACATAACAATGTGTGTGCTGAAAATACGACTTTACTTTTAGCTGGGTCAATATCTTGCCTGGTGCTATTATTGGCAGACGTCGTATCGCCGATCGATCCGACGCCCACGCCATTTTGATTGGATATCGGAAGAAAAATGTTAGCCGAACAAAAGAGAAGGTTGAACGTCGATTCTTCATGGCAAAAGAGTTGGGTAAACGCGGAGGAGAGGGAGAGGGACAAGAGTCGTTTGAATTTTGTTGTCCCTCTTATCTCCTCTTTTTCCTACAAACCGGTGTACGATCCATCCGAAGCTTTTTATTTTATGACTATATCGTTCGGTAATGCTCATCCCTTCACGAAGGGGGGAAAACTGCCGCTTTTATTATACCCCGTTGTCGGCATCCTTTGCTTTAATTATCCCTGTTCTTTTTGAGTTTTGTTACTTTGGTCCAAAGACACGAGTCGTCACCGTCTATAACCGCTATCGCAACACTTTCAACCTCTTTGTAAGAGTCTTTGGTGCCACCTTTCGTCCAATACCAAAAAAACAAAGGGCCACAATCGTCACAGCTGCGATTACACTCGCCCAACAATGATAATCTTTCGGAACGAAATATATCCAATTCGTATGTATTTTCGTCTACTAAATTCAAAATTCACTATGGATAGTTTCTATTAGCTCTACTTTTAAAGGTACAAGTGATATTCTATATTGTCTCTATTCTGTATATTCGTTTGTAGGGCATTTGATTATTGATGCTTGTACACGTGTTTACTGTTGAAATACATACAAAATACAAAATACACAAAAAACAAAATACAAAATACACGAAAAACAAAATACACAAAATACACAAAATACAAAATACACAAAATACAAAATACACGAAATACAAAATACACAAAATACAAAATACACAAAATACAAAATACACGAAATACAAAATACACAAAATACAAGAATTTGCATATATAATTAATATTTGGCACATTGAAAATCATTAATTTATTATATCGGAAAAACAAGAGCTAACAAATGTTATTTTTGTTGTTGTTGTCATATTCGTTTTTTTTACCTTAAATTAAAAGGAATTTACTCATATAGTGAAGGAAACATTAATTTCATTTTTTTTTGTTGGACATTATTATTTTTTCATTGTGACGACGTCGAAAAATCGATTTTTATTCCGATATATACTTTCGAAAATACAATAAACATTTTTTTCTCACTTTTTCAAATGTCAAAGTTACAGCACTTTAAATAGGATGGCTCAGAAAGATTCACAGAACATTTTTTTCCTAAACACTGTTTTTAAAATTGGTACCGAGTATTACTCGAGTAATAGAAGGCATATATGTTTGAAGAATCGAACCAGAGGCCGCAATCCCATCAAGAAAAAGGACATTTCCAATAGACGCTCCATCTGCCATTTATAGTATCATTTATACTGCCATTTATACTTCAGCTATTCATTTTTTTTTTCTATAAAATAATTCTTTGTACTCCTGAATCTAATTTAAATTAATCTACTTTTAATCTGATTATACTTCAATGCGTATACGTATTTGAGTAAAAATTAAATTGAAGAAAAATCATAAAATCAATTTACGATATTCTGGCTTGATAATTTAGCAAATTTTCTTCGTCGCGATAACATGAAGAAAATCAATTATCAACGACGAAAAAAATACAATTATAAATTTGCGAATAGCGAAGAATCTTATCCGGAGTGCGTTAAATTAGGAATTTTTTAAAATAAAAAATAAATAATAATAATAATAATAATAATAATAAGGGGTGATTCGGAAGATTAAGAATTCGAGCTCGAACGAAATTTCGTTCCTGGAGATGAAAAGATTTAAAAACTTTCAGCTGAGGTTTTAATTTTTGTTTATTTTTTGTTTTTTAATTGCTGGCAATATAAATGTTTTTCTGTACGCGTTTTAATGTCCGTGCGATGGGACGGCATCTTTCGGAGAAGCAACGAAAAAAAATAAAAAAATTTAAAAAAAAACGGTGGCCACGCCATCGCGTGGACGAGACAAAGATTGGGTTCGATTCTTTTTATATCCTGAACGTCGATCCTCAAACGATGATGAGCTCACTCGCGATCGATAATGACTCTTCGAAAGGACTCAATTTACTTTTTTAGCGACGGATCCGGGGCTCCACGCTAAACGTAATTATACATAGTTAAACGACGAATCTTGCCTCGATCGTGAAATATTTCGAAGATCCATTCCCTCAGCAACGAACAATCGATTTTGTTGAACGAATCGAGTTTCCATCAAGGATCTTCAGATTCTACAATTCCTCGATTAAATATAATTTTCAATAGTCTACAAAAACGACAACGTTTGTTAAAAAAAAAAAAAAAAAAAAAAAAAAGAAAAAAAAAAAAAAAAAAAAAAAAAAAAAAAAAAAAAAAAAAAAAAAAAAAAAAAAAAAAAAAAAAAAAAAGACTAATCAGGAATCCCAATTTTTCTATTTTGGAAAGGAATAGTAATTTTCCCTATTTTGGGAAGGAATAGTGAATTTTTCTATTTTGGAAAGGAAAAGTAATTTTGGCTATTTTCGAAAGGAATGGCAATTTTTTTCTATTTTCGAAAGGAATAATAAATTTTCCTATTTTGTAAAGAAATAGCCATTTTTCCTATTTTCGAAAGGAATTGTAATTTTTTTCTATTTTCGAAAGGAACAATAAATTTTCCTATTTTGTAAAGAAATAATAATTTTTTCTATTTTTGAAAGGAACAGTAATTTTTCCTATTTTCGAAAGGAATGATATTTTTTTTCTATTTTCAAAAAGAATAATAAATTTTTCTATTTTATAAACAAATAGTCATTTTTCCTATTTTCGAAAGGAATAGTATATTTTCCTATTTTGTAAAGAAACAGTAATTTTCTCTGCATTGAAAACCAAGCGTAATTTTTCCCATTTCCGAAAATAATCGTAATTTTTCTATTTTCAAAAATAGCAGTAATCATACCCATTTTTTAAATACAATTTCGAAAGGAATACTATTATTTGAAATAACTCATTATTTTCCACGAATCCCCCGTGTGGAAAATTATCAATAGCCATTCGGCTCGATAAATCGTAACGATCAATCGACTTTTCCAAATCGATTTCCAACCGAGTGAAATCCCGAATAATCGGTCGTCATTGTGTATCGGAGTAACATAATTTACCGGTTTGCCTTTAACGAACCTCGTTGCCAGAATGATCGAGGGCAAACAATCGATGATCCAATAAAGAAGGAAGGAATAAAACTACCGATCCTACCTTCAACATCCTCCAGCAACCTTTGATGATCCGCGGAGCTGAAGATGAGGAGTGGGGGGATTATAGCGTCGTTCTGGCAGCGTCACGAGGACGGCGGCTCCTTTGGCCGAGCATATTATTTTTTTTCCTCGGTTTATCTGGGCCTCAGCGTCGATTTCTTCGAGGCTACCTACGGATCGCTAATTGATTAATCATGATCCCCGGAATAAGAAGCTCCCTCTCGCTCTTCGAGTATGAGTGCTGTATTCTCGGTTCTTCTTCCCTTCTCCCGACCAGTCATTGACGAACGGGAGAAAAAAAAACGAGAGAGAGAGGGAAGAGGGGAAGTGGGAGGGGGGGGGTAGGAATGGAGAAATTAAGGAAGGAAGAAAATGAAGAAACGAGTGGAGAGGTTAGAGTCTCTCGTACGTTCTGATCCGCGGTTAATATCTCGGCTATGGCCAACGAAGAATATGGGCGTGTTCGTAAAGACACGCCATCATCGGTTTCCAGTTGGGGATCAAACTTCGCGTTATTAATTCTTCGGTTAATCGATCGAGGGAATTTTTAATTAGGAAAGTAATATACGAGGTTTTGGCGATCGAAGATCGGGGCTTCGAGAAGTGACACGATATCATTCGGGTTAATGGGGCAAACTAAGGCGTAAGACTGAGGATAGCGATTTTTCCGAGCCAAAAATGGGGTCGTCATTACCGATTGGAAACGAGGGATGATTGAATTTATTAATATTTATATTTATTTATGCTCCTATTGTGTATTTATTGAGGCATGTATTTTTGGATTTTATTGTTTATTCGTTGATGTATTTTTGTATTTTATTGTTTATTTATTGGTGTATGTATTTTTGTATTTTATTGTGTATTTATTGATGTACGTATTTTTGTATTTTATTGGGTATTTATTGATGTAGGTATTTTTGTATTTTATTGTTTATTTATTGTTGTATGTATTTTTGTATTTTATGATTTATTTA
>JAPYZI010009361.1:0-10132 GCA_030523105.1 Ophioninae sp. A BG-2022a
AAACCAAACCCAAACAAACCAAACCCAAACAAACCAAACCCAAACAAACCAAACCCAAACAAACCAAACCCAAACAAACCAAACCCAAACAAACCAAACACAAACAAACCAAACCCAAACAAACCAAACACAAACAAACCAAACCCAAACAAACCAAACACAAACAAACCAAACCCAAACAAACCAAACCCAAACAAACCAAACCCAAGCAAACCCAAACAAACAATCGAGTCGAAACCTAAACAACGCCGAATTAGAACGAACTCAAGAAACAATCAAATCTAAGTGGATCGAAACGAGGAATAAAAATTTGAATTTACCCAACAAGGAGCTCGAACAAATCAATACCCAAATAAAACTAGATCCAAATAAAACTAGATCCAAATAAAACTAGATCCAAATAAAACTAGATCCAAATAAAACTAGATCCAAATAAAACTAGACCCAAATAAAACTAGATCCAAATAAAACTAGATCCAAATAAACCCAAACAAACTCGAATCAGCGTGTAGATTGGGTTTGCATCGTTCAAAGATCGATCGAGAGAATTTCTTCATTTTATTCGCAATTTTCCGCGCCAAATACTGGTCGCCAAAGTACATTGCAATAATAAATGGGATATGTCTCAAAAAAGTGAGTGCGTTTTGACAATAATCCAAAGAAATACAAATCCAAACAACCAAACCCAAACAAACAATCGAGTCGAAACCTAAACAACGACAAGTTAAAAGATGTTGTGTCGTTCAACATCTCGAAAGTTACGAGTTCGTTTGTGGAATCGTGGGGCGCTCAGCAAACGAAAGTTTGTTTGGTCTTGGTTCATTGTTTCCATTGGTTCACTTGGATTTCGGTTTCTTTGTTCGGATTCGATTGGATTTCGAATGGCTCGTGTATATGCGTTTGGGTGTTTTCCGGTATTACTAAGCTCAGAGTTATTTTTTATTAGCCAACCCTACGTACAAATAATATTTAATAGTCCCCCCCCCCCCAGTGGGGCCTATCGAAATAACATATCAGGTCTAGTAAAAAGAGATCCACTATTTTCTGCATTTTTTAACCGCCAATTTGCGTTTTTTTTAATGGGAGGAGTGGGGGCTATCGAAATAATATATCAGGTCTAGTAAAAAGAGATCCATTATTTTCTTCATTTTTTAACCGCCATTTTGTGATTTTTTTTAAGGGAGAAGTGGGGGCTAACAAAATAACATATCCGATCTAGTAAAAAGAGATCCATTATTTTATGAATTTTTTCACCGCCAATTTGCGTTTTTTTTTAAGGGAGGAGTGGGGGCTATCGAAATAATATATCAGGTCTAGTAAAAAGAGATCCATTATTTTCTTCATTTTTTTAACCGCCATTTTGCGATTTTTTTTAAAGGGAGGAGTGGGGACTATCGAAATAACATATCAGGTCTAGTAAAAAGAGATCCATTATTTTCTGAATCTTCTACCGCCGTTTTGCGATTTTTTTTAAGGGAGGAGTGGGGGCTAACAAAATAACATATCCGGCCTAGTAAAAAGAGATCCATTATTTTCTGAATTTTTTACCGCCGTTTTGCGATTTTTTTTTAAGGGAGGAGTGGGGACTATCGAAATAACATATGAGGTCTAGTAAAAAGAGATCCATTATTTTCAGAATTTGTTACCGCCGTTTTGCGATTTTTTTTAAGGGAGGAGTGGGGGCTAACAAAATAACATATCCGGTGTAGTAAAAAGAGATCCATTATTTTCTGAATTATTCCACCGTCAATTTGCGATTTTTTTTGAAGAGAGGAGTGGGGGCTATCGAAATAATATATCAGGGATAGTAAAAAGAGATCCATTATTTTCTGAAGTCAACCAGTCACAAAATCGGCGCAAAAGTTTGTTTAGTCCGACATCTGACATTTTTAACGCCATCTGGTGTAACCCGATTGGACTTGTATAACGCGAGACTCTCGTGGAAATTTTGGTAGGATCCTTTCTACACAGCGATAGAATCGCCCCTACCAGATTGATTGCGAAAAAATTCGTTAATAACTATTTTTGAAAAAATGAAAAATCGCGCGAAAAATAACCTTTTTTTAATCAGCCGCCATTTCGCCATTTTCTTACCTGATGAAATGCAAGTAAGATGATAATTGAATAAATGGCAATGAACTAAATATAGAAGGATCCATTTATTCAATTAACATTTTATTTGCATTTCCATTTTCAGCTATTTGAGCTTTCTATTTCTTTTTTAATTGATTTTTAAAAAAACATCAAAATCAAAGACGAATCAAGGATATAAGAATGATACACTCGATAAAAATGAAAACAAAATCTCGACTTTGAGATAAAATACATAAAGTTATCAAACTCGGGAAGAGAGCTCGAGAGAGGAAGAAAGAGAGAGAGAGAGAGATAGAGAGAGTAAGAGGGAGAAAAAGAAGGGGGGTAGAGGTACACTCTCTCCATATTCCGGGTACATTGAACCTAACTGTGACGGGCCCATTGTACGTTCTGTGTGCAAGCCGTAGCGACGGACGACCGTGATTGTATCCCACTGGGTTGGGCTCTGACACACTCGGCTCTGGTATTGTCCCTTGTTCTCAAAATCAAACGAAAATAACAACTTCGATGAGAAGAAAAGGCAGGGAAGGCGAGAATGATCAATTGCGAAAAAAAACGACACCGTTTCGATCTCCACCTGACTCGTTTGTTCGTCCAACGCGTCGCGAAAATGTTCGCGAATCGAGATAAGGATGAACGACATTTTATCAAATATCAATACGTATCGATCGATGTATCAACGATTTTAATCCGGGTTCCTAAAATATCGATTAAAATTTTCCAATGATTTATCTTCCATATTTTCTGAAATCCAAAGGAAATATTAGCCCTAGTAAAAAGAAATCCATTATTTTTCCAACAGATGACTCTAATTATTCGTATCTCGAGTTTTATAAATCCGATCGGGTTAGATTGGATAACGTTAGAAAGATGAGACTTCGTACTGAACAAACTTTTCCGACAGTTTTGTGATTGGCTGACTCCAGAAAATAATGAATTTATTTTACTTATTATTTTTTCATGGCGAATATTATTATTATCCTTAAACGTATTGCACTTTATCTGTTTTCAGAATTAAAAAAATTATAGATAGGTATATCTATAAATTTAGTCAAACCGCTAGTACCATCTTAAAGACATGACGATCACGCCTCCGTTCACTTCGAAATTTTAAATCCACTATTCTCTCAAACGACTGAATCAATTGGGATGAAATTTGTTTTGTGCATTCAGGACGATGGCACCAAGCGCCTCCTGCTCGCCATTTTGGATAAAGATGTTTCATTTTTGTGATATCGCGATGAGAAATCGAGACCACGCCTCCGTCCACTTCGAAATTTTGAAACCACTATTCTCTGAAACGGCTGAACCAATCGGTACGAAATTTGTTGTGTGCATTCAGGACGATGGCACCCGGTTTAAAACGTTTCGACTATCTCTCTCGCACTCGTGCGTCACGTGGTAATGTTCGTCATGCCCTTAAATCAAATCTAGCCTAATAATGAAAACATTTTTTTTCATACGAGTAGGATACAGCCGAACTACAATTATATATATTTGATGGTGAATACAAAATACGTATAAAGTAATAATATCGTTTTTTATATCCAATATTACGTACCTAAGCATATTTTGATACGAGGAAAACATAGATGATAAATATAGTCTTTTTCTGAATAATATATAAGTATTTTGATGTGTCTGTATTTTGTATCCAACCCTTGTTGAAAATTGGCTGGATGTGGTACTCCGGATCAACAAAAAATCGGTTTTGCCTCGGAAGTGCGTGCTGTCCGGCCCGTGCCCCAGACCTCGTTTTTTCAACGCCCAACGAGGACGTTCTCTTTCTACGCTTTTTTCGGACACATTTCTGCACACTTCGTTGGAACGATGTCCACGAAAGCAGAAAATTCATATTTATTCGAAATATAATCAATTTTTCACTTGCAGAATTTTCATTAACGCAGTCCTCTAGTTTCTCGGCTATTTTTTTACGGCTTCTTCAATAATTTTTTACGGGTAAACCAACGAAATAATCAATCTCCATGTTTTTGCATAATCTTTATTAATATTTAAATAAGCTTTACAAATTTTTTGAAGTCGAAATATATAATAGAATAAAAGTTATAGCGGCCAACAGGAAGACATCAAGTAAACGAGGTGCTTGACTGTGACCAAGATTGCGGCTGTTCTGCTTATTGGAAATCAAAAAACTAAACGGCATTTTAATCTTCATATTTAAGACTAGCGATTGACGTAGAGTGAATTCTAAATTACGAAAATTGACATTTTTATACACTTTTGAAAATTACATTCTATTTTTTACTCGTTTTATCTTAAGTTTTATGCTCGTAGAAAAAAAACTATCGAAGCAATCATGATAATCCTACGCCAATCGTTGGTTTGTAACCTACTAAAAATTCTGTATAAATTTGAACAAGATCGGTGCAGTAGTTTCTGAAATATCGTGGTTACCGTTTCGAAAAATGGTGTTTCGAGAAAAACGCGTTTGAAAGTTCCGTTCCAGGGCTGTAACTTGTGAACCACTTCGAATATTGAAAAATCCTGTGACACAAATCCTGTGTGAAAAATCCTGTGTAGATGTGATTTATGAAAAAAAACAAATCGGTTTTTTCGACCCGAGAAACTAGAGGGCCGCCTTAATTCTGAAATGTAAACTGTTAAAATTAAATTGCACAACTATAGGCTATAGATATGAAATTCAACAGGTGAAAAAATGAATCACAATTATACAGACAAAAACGAAAGAATGGAAATAGTAAATTTATTAAAACAATACATAAAACAAATTTAATAGATCGCGATGGAACTAATTGATGTTCGAATGTTTCCCCCCCCCCCCCCCTCCCACGATGGCGAATCCGCTGCGATTCTTTTTCTCGACTTTTTTTTTACTGTTTTTATTATTCGAGAGCCATACGTATATGAGCACGGAATGTCTCACCTCGCACGATCCGTTAGGCCATTACGAAAGTACGACGAACTCAAGGATTCCAACGACGAAGAGGACGAGAAGAAAAAAAAAGTGACAAAAAATTAAGGAAACGACGAGTGCGGGTGTAACGATTTTGCGTGTTCTTGAACTGATTCTTTCGTCACCGAATTATACTGGAGACAAAATCAACCTCGAAGAGTTAGTCGAATACTTCACATGAAATTGTCAGACGAACAATAATCATTTAATTTAATTAATTTGATCACTAGTTTATTCTACGTTGACCCAAATATTATTATTTAATTTATCGTTACAATGAATTTCATGTACTTGGTCCATCAATTATTTCTCGTAATTACGACATATTTTCTGATCGAAGTCCACTTTAGAGGTTATGATATGACGAAAGGATTATCATTATGATTGTTTTTTTTATTATCATTTTGGGTTTCAGTTTGTTTCGATCAAGCATGATTTTTATGTATTTCAATTTATTGAATCTGAATCTGAACGTTAATTAGTCCGTTGAGCCATCCAAATTTGAAAAAATAGCGAAAAACCCCAAAAATTGCAATAAATCATGAAAAATCGAAATTATAATTTCGATTTTTTTTCATTGCAATAAATCATGCAATAAATCAAAATGCAATAATTGTGCAATTTTTTTTTGGCTTTTTCGCTATTTTTTCAAATATGATCGGCTCAACGAGCTAATTAACGTTCAGATTCAGATTCAGTTTGAAATAAATAAAAATGATGATTGATCCTGGTCCGCAAAATATTTTTCATCGCTGTGGCTGCAGTTTTTCGAAATTTTTTGCCTTTCTGTGGTTTTTTTGCATTTAACTCAAAACTGGAGGGTGACCGCGCCAAACGGATTGTAAATTCGGATTCAGCGGGTGGAAATACATTCTCGTAGGTGGGTCCGGTCCAAAGTACAGAAAACTTTTTTTTTGTGTGTCGGTGTAGTCAATAATGATTTTTATAAAATATTTAATAAATGTTATTATTATTATTATTATTATTAATTATTTTTATGATTAATTATTATTATTATTAATTATTATTATTATTAATTATTATTATTATTAATTATTATTATTATTAATTATTATTATTATTAATTATTGTAAAGATGATTGTCATTTTTTTCATGTTTCTATTTATTATTACCGCAATAGTACAATATTTCTGTAATTTCGCGGGTACTCGACGGTTATTCGGTCACTCGGATTCACTTTACAAGTACGAAGTCCGATCAGGCCACCGTTGTAGATGAGAAAATAAAAAGTCGATGAAAAATAATGACGACGAGCGAGCGAAAAAGCGAGAAAGAGGACGAGATACGGAGACGTCGTGGATGAAAAATAAAGCGATCGAAAGATCGAGGTTGATTCTGCGTGTTCGAGAGCGAGCTTCGGAGTACGTACTATTAGAAAAAGCACGCTTCGTATATGTGCAAGAAGGTGAATTATAATATAGGCGTGTCTTCTCACGTCACTCGTGAGTTAAATTCCCACGGAACGTAACGATCACTCGGGACCTCGAGATTCGTCGAGTCAAGGCGATCCCTCGACGTGTGCTCGGAGAGTCCTCCACGTTCGAGTATCCACCCACGTGACTACGATACTACGATTATTTTAAAAGATTCAACCTTTTTTTTCAAATAATTCTCTTCTGTGTTCCCGGTGAGCTTAGATGAGACGTTTTTTTTTAATTAATTGAAATAGTTATCAAATTTAACGCTTTGCGGTCGGCATATTTAATTTAATTTAATTTAATTTAATTTGACTTGATTTAATTTAATTTAATTTATTTCAATTTAATTTAATTTAATTCGATTTGATTTGATTCGCTTCGATTTGATTTGATTTGATTTGATTTAATTTGATTTAATTTAATTTAATTTAATTTAATTTAATTTAATTTAATTTAATTTAATTTAATTTAATTTAATTTAATTTAATTTAATTTAATTTAATTTAATTTAATTTAATTTAATTTAATTTAATTTAATTTAATTTAATTTAATTTGATTTGATTTGATTTGATTTAATTTAATTTCATTTTATTTCATTCAATTCATTTTAATTATATTTTAGTCGACCGGAAATGTTGAATCGCAAGGTAAATATTTTTTAAATTAATTAATCAATTTTTTATCGACTTCTACGACGATTTAAAAATGTCCCCGCTATCGGGACACCGACAGCAAAGAGTTAAATAAAATGTGTTTTTCATAATTGTTTTTTTTTTCATGATTTTTGTCTACACTGGTACGCGCTGCTAGGACTTTTAACGTGTCCCTTTCCTTCTCTGCCTATTCAAACTTCTTCGATATTTTTTTCCTTCCCTTTCTTCCGCCCTTTTCTTTTTTCCCATTTCTAGCGTATCTTCTTTGCCTGCCAATAGCTCAGGAGAACCTCACTTCCATTGAGGCGATAGCGAACTTGCGCTACACTATGCAGCATTTGCCAAGGTTACGAGGAACCGTGGAAAACGCGTACCTGTCGGTATAGACGGCCATGTATTCTTCTGGTTTCTTGGTGTACAGACTTTTTGCTGAAGTACCTATGTATACCAAGGCTTCAAAGAAAAATCGGCCTCCCGCTGACTGATAGGTGCGCCAGCCAGAACACGGCTAAACGATCGAGGACTAACGATTTCTAGTGTTTTCCGTTGATCATTGTTACTCCGAGACAAGACAGAGGGAACCTTGATCTCGAAGTCGGCAAGAGTTTGGTTTTTGTTTCCTGGAATGATAAGCATGACGTTTGGATGTAAAGGGTTCGAGTCTGCGGGTTCCAAGTCTGAGGATATTCATAGTTACAGGTTGCGCTGGTATTAAAGGGGACTTTTAGTCTCTCGGGATGAAAAAAATCGATTTTTTTTTCATAAATCACATCTACAACATGTGTAGAAAACGTGTGCCAAAGGATTTTTCGATATTCGAAGTGGTTCAGAAGTTACGGCCCTGGACCGAAGCAGGTATACGTAGCGCGCGCCGCATATGCACGAACTCTCAAACGCGTTTTTCTCGAAACACCATTTTTCGAAACGGTGACCACGATATTTCAGAAACTATTGCACCGATCTTGTTCAAATTTATACAGCATCTTTATAGTTTTTTTTTCTACAAGCGAAAAACTTAAGAAAAAATGAGTAAAACATAGAATGAAATTTTAAAAAGTGTATAAAAAAGTCAATTTTTGTAAATTTGAATTAACTCTACGTAAATCCGCAGTCTTAAATATGAAGATTAAAATGCCGTTTAGTTTTTTAATTTCCAATAAGCAGAACAGCCGCAATCTTGGTCACCGTGAAGCACCTGTTTTACTTGATGTCTTCCTGTTGGCCGCTATAACTTTTATTCTATTATATATTTCAACTTGAAAAAATTTGTAAACCTTATTTAAATGTTAGTAAATATAATACAGAAACAACGAGATTGATTATTTCCATGGTTCGCCCGCAAAAAATTATTGAAGAATCCGTAAAAAAAAAAAACAGCCGAGAAACTAGAGGACGGCGTTAAATTCTCCATATTCACTGGCTGAAGATCCGAAGAAGATTCCCCTCTTGTAAAGTCTGTTCTTTTCGTTGCGGTCTCCTAGGGGCATCTTTCTCTCTCTCTCTCTTTGCTCTCTGATGAGCCAGGGAGCTTAAGATATCGATCCCGTGAATGGGCTCCCAAGGTAGGACGAACCCGCGCTTTCTGGCATCGCGTGCAACGGACCCCGACCAGCCATCAAGATCGCCGCTTGCGTTGCATACCTGAGAGACCTCGTCCCTCTCTATCTCTTTCTCGCTATATATAAATATTATACATGAGCGCATATATATACACGCACGGACTCCACCCATTTATCCGTCCATCTTTCTTCCTTCATCCTATCGTAGTATCAATATATATAGGGTTTCTCAAAAACCAGCAAAAATATTATACGTTCTAATAGGCCAGTTCATGACGATCCAAAATAACCAAATGAAACAACGAAAGTGTCACAAGTCTCGAGATACGTGTACTTTTTTGACATTCGTGAAAATCTCTCTGGCCAATATATAACACGTGTAATAAAAAGAAATCCATTATTTTCTGAAGTCAAGCAATAACAAAACTGTCGGAAAAATTTGTTCAGTACGAAATCTCCTCTTTCCGACGCCATCGAGTGTACCCATCGATTGGACTTGTACAACCCGAGATACGGACAACTGAAACCATCTGTTGGAAAAAATCATGGATTTCTTTTTCCTAGACCAAATATATCGGCTGAAAATCCGGTTTGTTTGGATATTACCGAAAAAACGTGCTACCAATAATAACCAACTGGGCAATGTCGCCAAAAGAATACTGTCGAAGGTTACAGTTGAGCGGCAAAAATTTGAGGTTATTTCGGTTGGTTACTGGTAGCACGAAAAAGAAATATATTTTTTAAAAAATTCACGAATTATAAAAAAGTGCGTACGTATATCTTGGAAACTGTAACGCTGGAGTCATATTTGTCCATTTTGGATTATCACGAATCTGCCGTCCGTTAGAAATTTCCGTTTTATCGTTTTTGGGTCACGCTGTATATAAAATGAGTCTCGTTTCCTGAGAGTGAACGACGCGTCAGGTGCTCCGCCTTCTTGCGGGCCACCTGATTCCCAATTCCGATCAATATCGGGGGCCGTGAGTTTCGCGATCTCGAACCTCTTCAAAACTTTTTTCAAGTATTATCGTTAAATGATAACAGTAACAACACCAACATTATCAGTAATAATAATAATCGTAAGATATGAAGAAGCGAGTTTCCGAGTACCAATAAGATCTGATGCAATACTGATAAGAGGATGATGATACATAGTTGCAACGGTAACAGAAAGAATACGATTAATAGTAATAAAAAAAAGCTAGGTAAACAACAGTAGGTACACAAATTTCATATTGCAATTTGCGCCCTACCGCAGCGCTCCCACAACAGTTTATAATTAAATATAAGTAAATTTTCTGTAAAATATTTAATTGTTAAATGAAACTAAATATTTTTAAATATTAATAAAAAAAAAACCCAAACAAACAAACAAACCCACAACAGTTTATAATTAAATATAAGTAAATTTTCTGTAAAATATTTAATTGTTAAATGAAACTAAATATTT
>JAPYZI010009456.1:0-10455 GCA_030523105.1 Ophioninae sp. A BG-2022a
AGCGACAAACCAAAAACGAAAAAGAGAAAAAAAAAACAAATAAAAAAACAAGAAAGCAACGAGAAGATTAGCCGTAGTCAAAATATTTGGCTACCCGATAATCGAAAAAGCGCTTAGTACGCTCGTTTCTTTATTTTTTTTTTTTTCTACGTCTTTTCTTTCTTTTTTTCTTTTTTCATTTCTTATTTTGTCTTTCGCGTCCGCACTCTCGAGACGTATTCCGGACCGGATTTTGCAAATTCGCCACGGGCTCGATCTTTTCAACGGTTCACGAGGGAGAGAGACCCGCGAGGTTGCCCCGTAAGAACCGTACAAAAGAAAGGACGAGACGAAATGTCGAAAAAAAGAACAAAAATAGAAACGAAAAAAGAAAAAAAAAAAGAAAACAAGGAAGAAAGAAAAAAAAAGAGAACGAGTCGAGAGGATTTCTCGGCCAAGGATATCGTCGTACGAATCCAGCCGGGGAAGTCCTCCTCGGGGGCTAAACTCTGGACCGTTCGTTCCGTTTCTTTTTTTCTGTTTTTGTTTTTTTTTTTGGTTTTTTTTTTTTCGTTGATCTTCAGAGTACACTCAAGAATAATTCAAGATCACACTCGAAACGTTAAAACTTAGAAACTGCTGCTTCGAACCGATACCGTTTTAATCGACTCGTTCGTTCGTGACGTCACTATTTATTTTCAAATTTCTTTCACTCTCTGAATATCAAGGATTTTGAATATCAAAGATTTCGAATATCAGAAATTTTGTATATCAAAGATTTCGAATATCAAAGTTTTCGAATATCAAAAATTTCGAATTTCAAAGATTTCGAATACCAAAGATTTCGAGTATCAAAGATTTCGAATATCAAAGTTTTCGAATGTCAAAGATTTCAAATATCAAAGATTTCACGTTTCAAAGATTCCGAATATCAAAAATTTCGAATTTCAAAGATTTCGAATATCAAAGATTTCAAGTTTCAAAGATTTCGAATATAAAAAATTTCGAATTTCAAAGATTTCGAACATCGAAAATTGCGAATTTCAAATATTTCGAATATCAAATTTTCGAATGTCAAAGATTTCAAGTTTCAAAGATTTCGAATATCAAAAATTTCGAATTTCAAAGATTTCGAATATCAAATATTTCAAGTTTCAAAGATTTCGAATATCAAAAATTAGATTTCAAGTTTCAAAGATTTCGAATATCAAAGATTTCACGTTTCAAAGATTTCGAATATCAAAAATTTCGAATTTCAAATATTTCGAATATCAAATTTTCGAATGTCAATGATTTCAAGTTTCAAAGATTTCGAATATCAAAAATTTCGAATTTCAAAGATTTCGAACGTCAAAGATTTCAAGTTTCAAAAATTTCGAATATCAAACGTTTCGAATTTCAAAGATATCGGAGAGAGAAATAAATTTGAAAATGAATAGTGACGTGAAAAAAAGCGAGAGCTCTCTCTCCCTCTCTCTCTTTTTTGACGAAAGAGAGACACGAATTTCTCGAGTTTGGCTGGCGAGTGGTAATAAAACGAGAGAGGAAGTCGTCGTGTGAGGCTCGCGAAGGTATTTCCCCGGGACGACGCGTGTCCGCGCATCGTCACACCTGCTTATACAGGCAAAGTCGTTCGTGCCCGCGAAGACGTCCCCGTTCCCTCTTCTCCCCCCTCATTCTCCACCTCTCGACGAAGTTACGCGTATTAGTTATTCGAGCGGTGCAAAAAAGAGGTTTTCCTCCCTCCCCTTGGTCCTCCTCCGCGAGTCAATCTCGAAACGTTTCTCTTTCGTTTTTATATTTTTTTTCTCCGTTTCTTCGACGTTATCCCGGCATAAACGAAACGAGTATGCGAGTGCACGGCGAAGAGCAGCGAACGGGCTTGCGAGACGCGAGAGAGAGAGAGAGAAAAAAATGATTTTCGACTCGAAGAATCGTAGTTGGACGGCTCGGAAACGGGGGAGGAAAGGAGTTTTTTTTTTAACGGAGGTGAAGAGGGAATTTGAGGGGGGAGAATTGGGACTCGAGTGTTTCCGCGCGTTAATCTTTACTTTCTCGTGTAGCCGAGACGTTTAAGAGGGACTCGGGAGTATGCGCGTTATATATACGGTTTACGGTACCGAAGACGCGAAACGCGGTTTTATTAATGTCTCGCGGTTGTCGGAGACCCGAGAGGCCCCGGAGGGTACAGAAACAGACGTACCAGGCAAAAGCTCGGTTACCGACAACGTTGACGGTGTCTGGAAAATTAATTACGTACGAGATACGTCGTTGAACGTTTCTCCAGAGAAAGAGAGAGAGAGAGAGAGAGAGAGAGACTCGAAATGGATTTGTCAGAGACGCTGAATGGTTTGCTTGAGTTTCTTGCATCTCCCTTTCTTTC
The DNA here is from genome assembly GCA_030523105.1 of Ophioninae sp. A BG-2022a. Taxonomy (NCBI): domain Eukaryota; kingdom Metazoa; phylum Arthropoda; class Insecta; order Hymenoptera; family Ichneumonidae; species Ophioninae sp. A BG-2022a. Next base: position 2,363 of record JAPYZI010009456.1, read on the forward strand.
TTTCTTCTTTTTCTTCTTTTTCTTCTTCTTCTTCTTTCCGGCCGCGATCGAAGATTGATGCGGGATAAACGGGGAAGATCGTCCGGTCCGATTTCGATGCGGTAACGCGTGGGATTATTGAACAAACGTCGATCGTACCGCTGATGTTTCGTTTTGGACACTTTTCGCGTCGACTTCGCGATCTTCCGATTAGTGAATCATCCGCCGTTGGGATGACAATTTCAACAGCGATCTAGGGATTTCTAGGGATCTCTAGGGATCTCCAGGGATATCTAGGAATCATTAGGAATGTCTAGGAATCTTTATGAACGTCTATGGATCTCTAGGAATATCGAGGGATCTCCAAGAATGTCTAGGGAACTCTAGGGACGGCTAGGTATCTCTGAGGATGTCTAGGAATCTCTAGAAACGTCTGAAGATCTCTAGGAATACCTAGAGATCTCTAGGAACGTTCAGGGTTCTCTAGGAAAATCTAAGGATCTCCAGGAATGTCTAGGGAAGTCTAGGGACGACTAGGGATCTCCAAGGATGTCTAGGAATCTCTAGAAACGTCTGAAGATCTCTAGGAATACCTAGAGATCTCCAGGAACGTTTACGGTTCTCTAGGAATGTCTAGGGATATCCAGGAACGTCTAGGGTTCTCAAACGATCTCTGGGGATTTCCACGTATCTTCCTTCTTTACAAAAAAGTGGAAACGTAAAAAAAAACAAGAAAATTCAGATGGAACCGTCCAACAATTCGTGTAGACGTAAGCCGGCGCGTACAACCGGAAGTTGCGCCGCGGGGGCGTCGAAGATACCATGATCGTCATCGGGAGGGGGGAGGTTGAAATATCTCTCGAGAGAGAAGCGAGGAGGAAGCTCGGTCGCGGATTCCCGGCTGGCTTCTCTCGGAGAGGCTCCTTTGTCACGCGTTAGCGCGCGGTGTGCCCTCGCATATACAGGGGGAAGAAACGGTAGCCGGTCTAGCCGCGATCGTCCGCCAGGTGTTCCCGAGGTGCGGCCGAACAACGCGTGGCTTTTTATATCTCTCCTACTCTCCGGTCGCGATCGTTCGTATCCAGCGAGAATCCGATCGCTTCGCGGAGAAAATAATCGCGACCCGATACCATCAATTTTATCAATTTTATCAAATTTTATCAATTTTATCACGCCCAAGTTTAAAGAAAACTTTCGGCCAATTCGATAATTACGAAATAAACAAAAATATATAAAACGTCCTGTAAATTAATAACTAAAATAATGTTACAAAAAATACAAAAAATGAAAAATAAACCACGATATAAATAAATTAAAAAATACGATATTAAAAAAATGTGAATATGAAAATGAAAAACGCAGTAATGTTCGAAGATATTAACCGTACCAGTAACTTTACTGACGATGGCATTGAAAAATAAACTTAAATAACAAATTTAAAAGAGGTTGATTTATTTATCGATAAATATATTTATCCCTTACTTCAAGGACACTTTTCGGCAACTAACATAAATCAAAATTTACAAAAAACTATAATTTACAAAAACAAAATTTTGAAAAACTAAAAAACGAGAGAGAGAGAGAGAGAGAGGGAAAGCTGAGGCAGTTTCCGGTGCGTCGATGCACGCTCCTGACGAGGGCCCCGTCGACTCTTCGGCTATTCATCGTGGATACACGGATCGATACATTGCCTTCGTACCAAACTGTTCGACCCTCTCCCTTCTTCGGAGGAACCCGTCCTTCCTCCCGTTTCGTATCGAGCAGTTTAGAAGTTGAAAATTGGCACGAGCGAGGAGTCCGCAAAAAAAAAAAAAAAAAAAAAAAAAAAAAACGGCCAAAGCCAAAGTCAATGATGAGGGGAAAGGGGGCGGGAGTAGGGAGAGGCATGATTCCAACGCTGGTTTTGTTTAGCTCGAGGACAATTTTCGCGTTTCCTCCGGAGGAATCGGCTCGCTTTGCTTTCCAATGCTCAACCAGCGTTTTTCGCTCAATTTGTCCACGATAAAAGCTCACCCCGTCGCATCGCGAGACGACCCGAAACGGAGCAAAGAATTCGCGCGGGTTTTCGTACTTTGGCTGACGATGCAGCGTCGTTAAACGTCGAGAAAACGAATGGGACGATCTTTTCTCACTACCCTTCTTTCTTATTGTCCAATTTCTTCACGTTTCGTTTTTCCCTCCTCCTCCTTCCGCCCTTCCTTCACCCGAACGTCCTCTTTACAACCCGTTCCCTCTCGTTTCTCCAATTCCGAATTGTAACGTATATCCGCCTGATCAGCCGAACGCCGTTTCGCTTACGTTTTCGTAACAATCTTCCCACGAATGTATGCACCAAGCTACCAAAAAGGTGGCGAATCAATCGGTAGTCTTTCTTCTTTTGTTTTTCTTTCCTCGATCGTACTTTTCGCGTTGAAGATCGGTTGGAACCATCCGTGGAGATTTTGAAGGATTTGTCACTTTCGGTTCCTCTTTCTCTACTCGCCTGCTTTCAAAGCGTTTCGTACGAGAACCTGAGCTCTTCGAGTTTTCACGGCAAACGATACAGGCTTCGACGTTACTAATTTAAACATCTCTGACTCTCCGAATCATCAAGTTTCTCGACTGGGCTAATATCCGGAGATTCGCTCGGAGATTGAACAATGATGACGCTGGTTGTTTCAGCCAATACCTATTGGGCCAAAGATACACAAGTGCGCCAGGACATCGAAACATCAGGTACCGAGGTTACGAAGATCCAGCATCAAGTTCCAAACCTTTTGGTACCAAACTCCCCCTCGTACTTTCGAGAAAAAAAGATGTCCACCCCCCCCAAACCTACTCAGGCCATTCCGCACACGAACTCAGGGCTGTTGACCGGGTCGATACGAGAAACGGAGAGAGATCATCCTGAACGCCTCCCGCTGCTGGAACCGACACCTCTCTCGCGTTCTCTCGCGGAGATCCTCCCTCTCCCTCTCTCTCTCTCTCTCTCTCTTTCTCTCTCTCCCACTGTCCTCGTTGGCCGTTTCACGGCGAGTCTACGTTCTAGAGATTTCTCTCTCTCTCTCTCTCTCTCTCTCTCTCCCTCTGGAAGCCCAACCCGAGAACGTACAATGGCTCTCTCAGCAGTAGTTCTCACTTGATTAATAACCCCGGTATCCACAATGAACGGACGAGCAGTGACTCTCACTTGATTAACGATATACCAGCTCACCGTTCGCACAATGAGCGCGTACGGGGAACCGAGGGGGTTGAAAGAGGTGTCTGGCTGCGTTGCCTCGTGGCGAGTCTACGCCGGGAAGGCTCTCTTCCGTGGTAAGCCCGATCCCCGCGATAGTCGGATCGCTGGAGATCCTAACGCGAAACGTACGGACGAGGAGAGAGAGAGAGAGAGAGAGAGAGAGAGGATCGATCTTGCGATTCGTAATGCCGCGCGGAGCAAACAACTCGAAGTGGGAGGCCCTGGGGAGCCTCAAGGGGATGCTTAAGATCCGACAGATTTCTCATCTTACGACTATGGGACGAATTTCTTCTTCGAACTCACCTGGAATCAAGTTTTACTCCGGTAGCCAATGATTTTTTTCCACCATTTCACCATTCCGTGGAATTTCATCAGTCTTTGGTTCCAAGTCAGCTGGTACCGAGTTTACTTGGCTTTTTTTTGATACTCAAGTATCAGAAAATCCGTTTTCTCTATTTGTCTGATCCAAACTCGTGATCCTTAACAAAAATAACGATTTTCCGCGTTTTGGATAATAATACTTACCCAATGCTGGTCATTGCCGGACTTTGTCAACCACCGGTTCAGCCAGGTTTCCTCCGACAGGTTGTACAGTCCAAAAATCCATTGAACTTCTGAAAGGGGACGAGAAAAACTTAATGAGCTACGTATCGTACAGCCTCCGGAAGCGAACTCTTCGACGAAACGTGTATTTCGTACGGTCGTGTCCTACCTTGGTAACCAAACGAGGCTTGCGTATACCAGGACGCTTCGAGGGTCTCGAATTCTGCCCTCCCCCTTTCCCCGGCAGCCCCGCCGCCTTGTGAACCGAAACAGGGGGAGATCCTTCGAGCTGGCCAAGATGGTGGCACGCGGTCCTATCGTGGGAACGTTTCTGCCAACTGGAGCACCAGAAAGCGCGCGCGCAGAGCCCCCGATGGAGCCCGGTAGAACCGGCACTCTCGTTGTCTCGGCTATTCTCACGTGGCATCGTTTTATCCGCTCACTAAGCACGAAACGACTCCGCTCGAGGATCTAATTGCTCATTGCCAAGAAAAACGGGAATCGTCCCGTCGTTACGCTTGCAAATATTCCTCGTTTAACTCACAGGAACTTGCCAAGCATCCCTGAAGAAATTTTACAGGGTTGCTGGATCAGGTTTACTTTCGATTACGAATTCCCTGCCGTTTTTCATTTTTACGTACCTGACGAACCTTTTTCGTAAATATTTTTGATCAGGCCTTGCTGGAATTGAAAATGAATGTCCTTTTTTAGTGGTTTTGGGAACAAATGGGATGGGTAGCTTCAATGAGCCGATGAGGGCTCATTGGCCTTCAAATATTCAATCAAAACTTGCTGGAATTCAAAATAAACGTTTTGTTTTACAATTTTGTGAATAAATATGACATTTAGATTCAATGAGGCAACGGAGGCTCATTGGCCCTCAAGTTTTCGACCAGAATTTGTTACAATTGAAAATAAACCTTATTTCTTTTTTTACAATTTCAAAAATCCATGAAAATTCCCAGTTTCAATATAAAAACTATATAAAATAAATAAACAAATGAAAATCAGGAATCTTTAACTGAATCTTGAAATAAACGGTTTCAAGAATCGTTGATTTTGAAGATCCCCTTAAAATTCGAAGAATCGTTGGTGGGCGACGGGAGTGGGGAATAGGTCGAGTACGAAGAAGCGAGACGATTTAAATTTCCGATATTTAAACCTCCGGCAGGTTGCGGGTTGCAGAAGCGCAACAAGTCTCGAGCTTTTCGCCCCGTTAGCTTCTGAAAGTACGAAAAATGTTGGACCAGCCGTAGTAATTTCGATGAACCGCCGGAGATTGGTGAGGGACTTTTCGGTTAGCCACAGTTTTAAAAGTTAACCGTATAAACTTTACCGATTTAACTGGGTACACCGCGTGGTCGGATTTTGAAAGTTTTTTTGTTTTTCTTCTGGCTTTTTTTTTTTTTTTTTTTTTTTTTTTTTTTTTTTTTTTTTTTTTTTTTTTTTTTTTTTTTTTTTTTTTTTTTTTTTTTTTTGTTTTTCTTTTTGTTTTTACGAATTTCTGAGCACCGCCAGTTGGCGAGGTTACGAACGCTCCGCGATACACGCGTTTCCGTATTTATATGCAGATGTGTGCACAGTGCGTAGACGAGGCAAACGTTTGCCCTCGCTAATCAAGCTCGCATAATGCCCGGCGACCGGGAGCAAACAGCCCACGGGTATTCTCTCTCGTATGGGAAACCCATATGTGGATGTACGTTGGGTCGCTACGTATACGCTCCGATAGTCAAGAGAGAGAGAGAGATACTTCCAGAGAGAGAGAGAGAGAGACGTACTTCGTCTCGTATGCTCCCGTTCTCTGTTTCCTAACCCCGGTGAACTTCCCAGCCTCTCCTCTCATCACCAACCCAATAGCCGTTTTCCTTGCTCGCCGTGCTCTGACCCGCGCTAATAATGCATAACGTTTCGAGTCTCCGTTTACTCGAGCTCTACACCCGACCTCTTGAGCTACTATCCAAAAGAATACCAACCAACCTTGTGATGCGAGATAACGAAACTTACCGAAGAATCACCGATTTATCCAATTCTTTTATTAGTATCAACGTGTCCTTATTTCAGTTACGTTTGGTTGGGTTTAACCGTTCGCGCTTTTAATGGCTATTAAATATTAGGTTCCGTTACCAAGATATCCCGATGTTTTCTCGAAAAGATCGATCATCATAATGGAACGAAAATTCGTTTCGGTTTTTTTGGGTTTGCCGAAAATTCATTGTTTTCTGGAGACAATTAAAAAAACTGTCATTGAAATTTGTTTGGGTTTGTTTGGGTTTGCCAAAAGTTCATTGTTTTCTGGAGACAAGCGCAAAACTGTTACTGAAATTTGTTTGGGTTGGGGTTTGCCAAAAATTCATTGTTTTCTGGAGACATTTAAAAAAACTGTTACTGAAATTTGTTTGGGTTCGTTTGGGTTTGTTTTGGTTATCAAAAAATCCATCATTTTCTGGAGACAACCAAAAAACCGTCCCTAAAATTCGTTCCGTACAAAATTTCATCTTTCCAACGTCATCTGTTGAAAAAATCATGGATTTTTTTTTACTACACTTAATATTTAACCACTGGACCTTCTCGATCCATTTATCCAGTTTCGACTTTGGTCCTACAATCTAGTATAATCCAAATGAGCCAAATTTGATTTTGAGTTCGTTCGATTTCAAAACTGAGATACCGAATTTCCAAATACAAATTTTGCAACCAAAAAAAAAAAAACGATTTATTTCCATGTTTCTTAAAAACAAAAAAAAATTTGTTTGCGAAAGTTCCTTAAAGAGGGAAATGCAATTTTCGCTAATCAGCCAATATTCCAAATAACGTTTGAGAATCCCTATCTCCTTAGTTTTTTATTATTACTTTAATTATTAGTCTAGGGGAAAAAAAAAACAAACAAAAATACGTTGCACACGTGTCAAAAACTGCGATCGAAGACGAAACGTCCTTAACCCGATTAACGCTGATATCGAATGGTAATTCCAGATACGTAAGACCATGGTCGAACGATTCGATCGCCCCGCGAGTACGATATTTTCTTAAGCTCTCTTACAGGCCGAGCGACCGAGCGTTCGGGCGAATCGGGTGAACCATCGATACGTGTACACGGTGCGTGCGCGTGTGTGTACACGAGGGAGGATCGATGCTCGACGGAGCAGATTGAATTTGAAGTTTATAGAGCGGAAGTTCAGCCGGGGGCGATTATAGCAAGTGGAAACGCGGGGAGAGGAGTGGGGGGGGGGGGAGGTTCTACTGCTTTTAACGCGTCGGTAAAGCCTAGGGGTAATTTACCCCAGGCTCTTTTTCGACACAGGTTTTTAACCTGCAAATGTCACAAGATTGTCCGCAAAAAAGACAAAAAAATGGATCCGCGAGAATATCGAGTCAGGATTCTTTTTTTCTCCCATTTTTCTTTTTTTTCGATTGAGTTTTCGTGTCGTTTGTTTGGGTTTGTTTGGGTTTGGTTGGTAAAAAAAATGGATTCACGAGGATATCGAGTCAGGGTTGTTTTTTTTCTCCCATTTTTCTTTTTTTTCGACTGAGTTTTCGTGTCGTTTGTTTGGGTTTGTTTGGGTTTGGTTGGTAAAAAAAATGGATTCACGAGGATATCGAGTCAGGATTCTTTTCTTTCTACCCTTTTTCTTTTTTTTTCGCCTGATTCTTCGTGTCGTTTGTTTGGGTTTGTTTGAAAAACAAAAAAAAAATGGATCCACAAGAATATCGAGTCATGATCTTGCTCCCCATTTTTCTTGTTTTTTCTCTTGATTCTTCGTGTCGTTTGTTTGGGTTTGTTTGGGTTTGTTAGGTAAAAAAAAAGGATTCACAAGGATTTTCTTTTTTTCGCCTGATTCTTCGTATCGTTTGTTTGGGTTTGTTTGGCAAAAAAAAAAATGAATCCACGAGGATATCGAGTCAGAATATTTTTTTCCCCTGATTCTTCGCGTCGTTTGATTTTTGAAAGAAAGAACGGAGCCTGGGGGGGGGGGGGGGGGTGGGGTAACGAGAACCCGCCGTGTTTTCGGCGTTGAAGCGGAACGCGCGAAGAAAAGCCAGAGCGCAAAGATTCTCTCTCTCTCTCTCCCTTTTTTTTCTTTTTGTCTCTTTCTCTGTCGGCGAAGTGACGGAATCCCTCGAGTTGATGGATGAAGGAAGAGTGAGCGATGCTTCGGTTCGGGAATACGAACGCGGTGTTACACCGAAGGTTCGCTCTCACCGGGTCTTCTTCTCTCTCGCCCGCGCATCATCAATAACTCTTAGAGTCTTGGATATCTCGCTCGTGTAACGCGTCCGACCTCGTCCGTCTTTGCGTTGCTCTCTTTGCATCCTCCCAATACGAGAGTCGCTTTTTTTTTTTCTTTTTTTC
>JAPYZI010009502.1:0-10240 GCA_030523105.1 Ophioninae sp. A BG-2022a
CAAAAAAAAACAATTTCCCGTTCCGAAATTCAAACCGGCCGACGTTTTCCGTTTTCCACCAGAAACGGGAACGGAACCAACGAAAAAAAAAAAAAAACCAAAAAAAAAACCAAAAAACAAACCCAAACAAAAAAAAAGCCAAAAAATCGGTAACGCCAAACTAGAGATCCGCAATCGCGCCGTCATCCGAAGAATTTTGGTAACGGGCGTGCGCGTCCTTGTCCCGCGATCCGCGTGGAGAAACGTTGAAGGAAGTTTGGGAGAATGCCAATCGGCAACGGCCTCCACCGGTATTCGGTCGCTTCGAATAACAAAAAGACCGAGGTAGAGATCGACGGAGCGAAGACTCCGAAATTGCCAACGATTTGTAAACCCCCCCCCCCCCCCCTCCTACTCCTCTCACTCCCCTCTCACTCGTTCGCTCTTCATTTCCGGAAGCGTACGAAAATTTCGCAACTACGCGTTACGGGCCAAGCCTGGAGGTTAAATACTTTGGCAATTCGTCCGATAGAACAAACCCGGTAAGGGCACAGCCCGTTTTCACCGCGGGTGTAACTAGCCTAGACGCAGTAACGAAAACCTCGCAACGGAACGAGAGACCGTACAACAAAAACACGCCCGGGTTAACGCTGTGCGGATAATTATGCAAAGCTGGAGGCCTGAAAACCCCACCTCGAACCTTGCGGCCCGTATGCGTTTCACCAAAATTGGGTCATCGTTTATTAACGAGACAGGAGAGTCGTTTTCATATCCCTACCAGTGGCCTGTACCTCCCTCGTGCTTTACCTACCACCCCACGAGTGGCATAATATTATTGTCGGTGATAAGCGATTCGGTCCATTTCCAAAATTCATCCCTCGAATTTCCGATCCTATACGTATATGAAGGTATAATGGATCGCAAATAAATAATTTACGTTGTTGATCGAGAATCGATCGTATCGTTATATACAGCAAGACCAAACGTCGCTACGTCGATTATACCAACGAGCTATTTTGGACAAACATTTGCGTTGTGAAATTTTGATAATTAAGCGACAACGTTTTTACCAAATTTTGTTTTTCCCCGACGCTTCGAAGTTTTCAACTTTTTCGAAAATTCGAAAATGATGATTTTTCGTATTCTTTTTTTTCTTCTTCTGGATTGTCTTGAATCGGACAGATCGGCCGATTTCGAAATCGGAAGGAAATTTGGAAATGAAATATATCGCACCTCGAGGCTCGCGCGTCAACGATGTATCGACGATTTCAATAACGAGCTCCGGAGGTTCGTTCCCTTCGGTAATTCGGTCGTTTCGACGAAGCCAGATTATTCTACGTCCCTCTAATTCGTCTACTCGTACACGCTTCGCCATCGCCCTTTTTCTTTTCGTCTTCTTTTTGTTTCAGACCCCCCTGGATCATCGAGTCCATTTCCAGGCTTCCTCCGAGCCCTGTATTACCGTGGTCATAACGGTGGTTTTATACGCGGGAATCTTCGTACATACAGGGTGACCGATAATTCGTTTTATCCCTTAAAAGGGCTCTATTATCATCAAACGAATCCCTGTTAAAAGGGAATCAAAAATGACGACGTTTAACTTTGCATTATTAAAAAATCAATCGTGTTTTTTTCCCAAATGACTAATTGTTTTTTTTTATCAATTTAGAAAATTTATTTCTTCGAATAAAAATTAAAAAAAAATAATAATAATAATAATGATAAAGTTTTTAACCATTTTTTTAAATTTGTCGTTTTAGTTGGATAATTGAAAAATTATTGAAAAATCGTAAAAACATGTAAACGCAGGTAAACGAGAATTTGTCGAATTGAACGGTCACCCTGTATCAACGGACACATACATTTATGTATAAATATACTCTCACGTGTGGAATATTCCAATCACTTTTATTCATCCCCGGGACAACCGTGGTTATATCGGAGTTTTCGATTATTCGCTACCGGCTATAACCGGGCAAAGTCTCGTGGAAAGCACCAACGCGGAGAATAATTAACAATTTTCCTTCAGCGTTTCACCCGTTCGCTGTACATACACACGCGCGCGCACAAACTCCCGCAGACACGTTGAAACGTCGTAGTTGTATCGTCAAGCGAACGGACGTACGAGTGTACGTGTCGTGGTTCGTGCGAGATGGGAAATCGATTAACTCGTAATATTCGAGAATGGAATATATATATAAAAAGAAAGAAAGTATTTAAATAAAAAAAAAAAAAAAAAAAAAAAAAAAAAAAAAAAGGGGGAAAAAAAAAAAAAAAAAAAAAAAAAAAAAAAAAAAAAAAAAAAAAAAAAAAAAAAAAAAAAAAAAAAAAAAAAATATTTTTCTTATTTTGGGTAAATAAAATTGAGCCTTACGGGGGAGGGATGAAAGTGAAAAAAATAAAACCAGTGTTTTTTACTTTAGGGATGGGCAATGTTGTGCTAGAAAAATTCTACCAGGACGAATTATATAATTTATCTTTTTGGGAAAATAAAATCCACCCTTATCGCGGGAGGCGAGGAAATAAAAAAAAAGAAAAAACAAGTTTTTTTTCCACTTGATGGGGGATAATGTAGTCCTAGAAAAATTCTACTAAAAAACAATTCTATTTTTTTCTTTTTCGGAAAATAAAATCCACCCTTATCGGGAGAAGGGTGACAATAAAAAAAAAAACAAGCTTTTTTTCACTCGGAGGGTGGCCAAGAAAATGTTGTCCTAGAAAAATTCTACCAAAAAACAATGATATAATTTTGCTTTTTTGGAAAATAAAATCCACCCTTATCGGTAGAGGGGTGAAAGTTAAAAAAAAAAAACAGTTTTTTTCCTTCACGGGTGGTCAATATTGTCCTAGAAAAATTATAACAAAAAGTTATATAATTTTTCTTTTTTGGAAAATAAAATCCACCCTTATCGGGGGAGGGGTGAAAGCTAAAAAAAAAAAAAAACGGTTTTTTAACTTCACGGGTGGTCAATATAGTCCTAGAAAAATTCAAACAAAAAAGAATAATATAATTTTTCTTTGTTCTTATTTTTACGTCGGAAGGTTGGGAACTCAAGGGCCATAATATACGGTACTTTAAATAACGTATACGGAAAGCCGACACATTCGCGGGGGTTTATCAATTCAATTTGGAGGGAGATAACGGCGGTTCTTAATTATTTTCCAGGACGTACGGCGAAGGGATAGCCGGATTGTGTACGAAGCAGCTTACACGAACGTGGAAAATACACGTTTACGTACGATCGTGCGTCCGTCGAGAGGTAGCGCCCCTGACGAACCCGGAGGAGTAGTAACCTCCATCACGAAAGCGGAGCGCTCTAGTGGTTACGGCGCTGGTTGGCTCGCCCGATCATAATCGAGCACGAAGGGGTTCTTGGCTTCTCTTTCGGCGAGCCTGGAGACCTACCGGGTTACAACGCGATCGCGAACCTTCCGCGATTCGTCAACTTTCAGGATCGTTTTTGTGGGGTGGGCTCAAAATTCAGAACTTCGATTCGCCAAAATTTCGCTCAAAATTTCGAATTTCAGTATTCAGATTCGAAAATTTAATAAATAAATAAAGAAATAAATGAATAAACAAAATAAATAAAATAAATAAAATAAATAAAATAAATAAAATAAATAAAATAAATAAAATAAATAAAATAAATAAAATAAATAAAATAAATAAAAATAAATAAAATAAATAAAATAAATAAAATAAATAAATAAATAAATAATTAAATTAAATAAAGCCAGAACTCCATTTTTGTGCTTTCGCTTGGATACATCCGGTCCCAAGATACATTGTATTCCTCTCAATAAATATCACAATTCCATCACCACCCAAAAAAATTGAATAAAAAGAATATTTTCAAAAAATGTATAAAATTGAAAAAAAAAAAAACAAAAAAACAAAAAAAAAATGTCCCCATCGAGATATGGGAAATCTCATCCTGTCGTCCTTTCGAAGTTTCTCAACCTCGAGAATGCATAACATCCCTGTACCTACGAAATATAAATCCACTCCCGAAGTAATGCAAGACAAGACGTAACGAGCCTCGAATTTCCGTCTACAGATACGCGTGGAATACCGAACTGAATTTTTCCATGTTTGGTTAACGAGAGTATCGCGAATCCGTTCACCAAGAATTTTCGTTAATTGAAATCCGAGACTATCCGTATTATAGACAGATCTTCGCGTTTCCCCCCCCCCCCCCCCCCCCCCCCCCCTCCCCTCTATAAAAATACAAATCCCCGTTTCTGCAACCGGAAGTTCCGTGTCGGGATTCCTAATTCAACCGAGGTTAAGAAAAATCTCGAAAGAAAAAGTCGAAATAAAATCGAGCTGGTTGGATCGTACGACGGAATTGAGGAGTGGAATGGGTTTGCCCGTTTGACCTAACGAGACATTGATGCCGAGTCGACCGGTAACGACAAAAATCGAGCCTACACGCGAAGGCGCGTACACTTCCAGCATAACCCAAAGGGGGTTGGCTATCTTCTCGTAGCCCAGTTTTAAGGGTTGAAAATAAGGGTAGATCCACGATGTTGAGGAAAAGAGGAGAAGATTGGGAGGGATGGAGTTAGACGGTGGTGAAGGACGAAGGGATCGAGAAGGAATGAGAGAAAGGAGAAGGAGAAGGAGGAGGGGGGGGGGGGGGGTTTGGATTTTCCGAGACGTCACGTTGGTACGTACGAAGGGATAGTGCGGAGAGTACGTGATCGCAGTGAGAACGTAGGGGGTAAAAGAAAATGGAAAGAGGACCATCACACCGATTCTCAAATACGAAATTCAGCCTGAAAATTTCCGGATACACGTAACACGGTCAGCTGAGACGTCTACGATCCACCGGAAGTAACGTCATTTCCCGAATAGGAACCTCCAACGGGATTCTTCCTCCCTTCCTCTTTACCTTCCACTTCCTCTCTCTCTCTCTCTCTCTCTCTCTTGCCATCCCCACTATTTTTTCATCCCCCTTTAACCGAGGTAAAACGAGAAATAAAAATAAGAAAAAAGTCACGATGAATTTCAATAGAAGAGATCTTTGATACGCTGACGTTCGTGAAAATAATATCCAAGAGAGATACTTTATATCCATCCATCTTTTTACTCAGGTACGTTCACTATCATCCCCTTCGGGTTTTTTCGGACTCTGCGTTGGCCACTTTTATCCAAAGTGACAAAAGTGAATAAAAGTCTAAAGTAACAAAAAGTAATATAAAAGTATATAAAAGTAATATAAAAGTAACAAAAAAAAATCCTTCAGAGCTACATTATTATACAACATAGTGAAAGTTTCCATGGATATAATAATAAGTAATAAGGATATAATATAAGTAATAATAACTTATGAACAAATTAATAATAAACAATAAAAACTATCCTACAATACTCGTCGAAGCAGGAACTTAGGGGGGGGGACATGGTACCACAATACTCGTCGGACCATCCCCCCCCCCCTCACTCAAAGTTCCTGCTCCGACGAGTATTGTAGGACAGTTTTTATTTTTTTAGTATTAATTTGTTCATAAGTTATTATTACTTATATTACCTTACTTATTATTATATCCATGGAGACTTTCACTATGTTGCATAATTATGTAGATCTGAAGAATTTTTTGTTACTTTTATATTACTTTTGTATACTTTTATTTACTTTTTGTTACTTTATACTTTCATACACTTTTGTTACTTTTATATTACTTTTATATAATAATGTAGCTCTTAAGGATTTTTAGTTACTTTTATTCCAGGTTGGATTATTCTTCTTACGTTGATGCTTGTTATGTTTTTAATAGCTGTGTTTGATGCGTTACATTCTGTATTTTGTTCATTTGCCCGAATAGTATACTAGGGCATATTAAACTAAATCGATCAATCCCTCTGTTCTCTTTTTAACTACGATTTCTTAGACTCTCCTCCGATCTCCTTCCCGAGAAAAAAATTAAAAAAAAAAAAAAACCTCGAGGTAAATAAAATTCTGCTCCAACGTAACGACGTAAAGAGGCCAGACGGCTGGGCCAAACGAAGATTTCATTACGCCCGGAAAACGGAAGAGGGTGACTCGAATGCCTGCATATTTGCGAGCAAAAAAAAAATCGTTTCATTTTGTTTCTTTGTTTTTTTTTTTGTAATTCCCCCTTCTCCCTTCTCCCTCCTCTCTTCGTCAAACTTGTTTTTTTTTTTTTGCTTTTTTCTTCTCATCCTCGAGCCTCCGAAGAAAAAGGGAGGGGGGTACTTTCAATGAATTCGTATTTGGTAACACGTATTTCGTCGTAAGTTTGATAACAGCGAATTCGATGGGGAAGTCTATGCGCAGTTGGAAAGGGTTACCGGAAGCTTCATGGAACATTCAGTACGTGTGAAATGCGGTCCGGGCATCGGGCCACCTTTTGTTCCATTTGGCCACACGCTAGGCTTCGCCCGTTTCATTGCACGGACCGAGTGGCGAAGCTAAAAGTGAGAATTAATTGCCCTCGACTTGTGGAGGAAGAGGGGGGGGGGGGGGGGGGGGGACGACCCCGCACTCTCATCATCATCATCATCATCATCATCATCATCATCATCGATGGGTCCGCGCTGTATCGCACGATAATTATAAAATCACGCTTCCCTTCGTACAATATCGAAACGTTTTGGCGTCGAGCCTCCGTAAAGTGCGGTTCCATCGGAAATCCAACGCGCCAAATTTACGTCGTTTTCACTACTAACCCCACTCGAATTGTTAATTTCGTAACGAACCGTCAGTGAAATTTTGTTTGTTTGTTTTTTTTTTTCGTTCGTTAAAATTTTTCGTTATAAATTATTTTCGCGGTTCGTAATTTACGAAGTTTCGGAATCGACGCGCGATTTGTTCGTTCGTTCGTTTAATATTATTGATATATTTTTGTATATTGATAAATGTAAGTCGGATTCAAACAATTTGAATCAGATTTCCCTGATCGTGCTTTACCAACATTCAGAATTTCAAAAGTTCAAACGCTCGCTCAAAGATGCCGCGAAAATAAATCTTCACGTGCTGCCCTCTGTCAACTCGTTATGAGAAACCGGACATCAATTTTACAATTATCTCGGATCGATTACCCCGAACGCCGAAAAACAGCTTTGATGGTAACCTTCGAACCCAACAGTCGATAATACTACGGTAGAGGATAAACTTAAAACTTGTCGGTATAAGCTTGCGGACCACAAACTTCTCGAATCTACCACCGATGTCTCTACTTTACTCTTCTTGATAAGTAAAAGCTTTTTTTTTAACTACAGACGAATTTCCAAGAGTTTAATAAATTATTGTATAAATATTTTCTTTTTTTTTTTAATTTATAAAAATTTCTCGAATTTGATAAATTTCTACTCATCTTGCATTTATGACGCAATGGAAAATTAAGAAATTACTTAGGAGTTTTTTCTTTGTTACGAAAATAAAAAATTGTATTTCAGATTTTTTATAAAATAAATTATATCTGACCGTTTTTATTGTAAAATAAGATTTTGTTTTTTACGATGGCATTTTTTTGCAAAATTTATTTTTTCAAAAAAAGTTTTTTTCTTTGTTACGAAAATAAAAAATTGTATTTCAGATTTTTTATAAAATAAATTATATCTGACCGTTTTTATCGTAAAATAAGATTTTGTTTTTTACGATTGCATTTATTTGCAAAATTTATTTTTTCAAAAAAAGTTTTTTTCTTTGTTACGAAAATAAAAAATTATATTTCAGATTTTTTATAAAATAAACTATGCCCGAACGTTTTTTTTTTTTTGTGAAGTAAGATTTTGTTTTTTACGATTGCTTTTTTTTGGAAATTTTATTTGCATTTACTATTTTTTAAATAGCGTGTTTTATTAAAATTCATCAAACGAGCCTGAATGAATTCGTCGCGTTCAACTTTCGCTTCCGTTTGTTAGCGGGCATCGACAAAATTCGCTAACGTTTTATAAAATTTATTAATTCGAAAGAACAACAATGAGGCAGGTAACTCGACAAGTGTTGGGCATAGTCTGGACTATAGCTTTGGCGTGATCGATCTGATACACACGCTTCGTGTAAACTGTAGCTTAGGGGCGCGTGTAAACTACACGCTAGATGGCAGTCCTTGAAAGACTTGAATAAACTATATAGGCAGTTTGAGCATACAATATACATGGGTCGTAGAGACAATTCAAGTTTGATGAATTCGATTAAGCCCCTGACCAAGTCGCTGAATGGTATACACCTAATCCGGATGTCAAGAACGCTACTGTATATTCACAATCCCAACTATAAGGCTAATCCCACGACCAATTCTCTACCCCTCTATTTTCCTAATCACGTGGCGATCGCCGAAACCAATTTTTTTCGCATCTCTCTTTCAAAGCGCAAACAACGATTGAAAACTACGTGAATATTCGTTTTCCCATTTTTTATACAATTTTTTATCATCTAAATTTTGTTCAATGAAAGATACGAGTAAAAAAGAACTTGTAGATGGTATAAATAAAAATTATATGTGAGATGACTTACAGGAGAAGCATTTTTCTGTCCGCGTCGTTCCACGCGCATCCGCTTCTGCGCATCCTCCGCTCGTGCCGCCGAAGCCGAGAATCCTCGCGAGACCGAATGGAACCAACCGCCGCTGTCGCAGCCAACGCCAAAAAAACCGTTGAAACTCATCGTTGACTTTTCACGCTGTCCAAATTCACAAATGTACACGATCGCGAATCAACCGAAACTGCCAGTCGTGTGTTTTCCGTCTCGACAACGTGCGAGTCGTATCGTTAGGAGAGATAGAACGCGATTGGCGCGCCGGTGGATCCTGACCACCGGCGCAGCCAATCACGCGTCTCCTGTTTTTTAACAACCGCCGCACCACTCACAGACTTTCTTCGAGGCACGTGAACGTCGAAAGAAAAATCGCGAAATTTTTTTGCGCAAATATCAGCCGTTCGTAAGAATAGTTCAGTGACACGCATTTTTCCGTGTATATTGTTCCACGCGCACCCGCTTCTGCGCATCCCCCACTTGTGCCGCGAAGCCGAGAATCATAGCGAAATCACAAAAAGCCGCGGCCCTCACTGTCGCAGCTAACGATACACAAAAACAAAAATGTATATTTTTCACCAAAAAACGTTCGTAACTCATAATTCACTTTTCACGCTGTTCAAATTCACAACTGTGCGACCACGGGCAAGATGGCGAGTGAAAAATATTCCTAAAAGTTTGAAAGCGAACGAGCGTTTGTCAGGAGTAAAAAAAAATATCTATTTCGCACGTTTGCGCGTTACACTTATTATGCAAATGTACACGATCGCGAATCAACCGAAACTGCCCGTCGTGTGTTTAACGTCTCGACAACGTGCGAGTCTCATCGTTAGGAGAGATAGAACGCGATTGGCGCGCCGGTGGTTCCTGACCACCGGCGCAGCCAATCACGCGTTGCCTGTTTTTTAACAACCGCCGCACCACTCACAGACTTTCTTCGAGGCACGTGACGTCGAAAGAAAAATCGCGAAATTTTTTTGCGCAAATATCGGCCCTTCGTAAGAATAGTTCAGTGACACGCATTTTTCCGTACATATTGTTCCACGCGCACCCGCTTCTGCGCATCCCTCACTTGTGCCACGAAGCCGAGAATCATAGCGAAATCACAAAAAACCGCGGCCCTCACTGTCGCAGCTAACGATATACAAAAACAAAAATGTATATTTTCCACCACAAAACGTTCGTAACTCATAATTCACTTTTCACATTGTTCAAATTCACAACTGTGCGACCACGGGCAAGATGGCGAGTGAAAAATATTGTCAAAAGTTTCAAAGCGAACGAGCGTTTGTCACGGGTAAAACAAATATATATTTCGCACGTTTGCGCGTTACACTTATTATGCAAATGTACACGATCGCGAATCAACCAAAACTGCCAGTCGTATGTTTAACGTTTCGACAACGTGCGAGTCCCATCGTTAGGAGAGATATTCGACAACGTGCGAGTCCCATCGTTAGGAGAGATAAAACGCGATTGGTGCGCCGGTGGTTCCTGACCACCGGCGCAGCCAATCACGCGTTGCCTATTTTTTAACAACCGCCGCACCACTCACAGACTTTCTACGAGGCACGTGAACGTCGAAAGAAAAATTATTATGCAAATGTACACGATCGCGAATCAACCAAAACTGCCCGTCGTATGTTTAACGTTTCGATAACGTGCGAGTCCCATCGTTAGGAGAGATAGAACGCGATTGGTGCGCCGGTGGTTCCTGACCACCGGCGCAGCCAATCACGCGTCTCCTGTTTTTTAAC
>JAPYZI010009685.1:0-11804 GCA_030523105.1 Ophioninae sp. A BG-2022a
GGGCCACTATTGGGAGGGATGAAAAAAAAAAAAAAACGTTTTCGAAACTGCCGAATTTTATATCAGCTATTGGGGAAGTCTCAGAAATTTTTTTTATTTTTTTTTTTTTTTTTTTTTTTTTTTTTTTTTTTTTTTTCAATTCTCCTGAACCTCGGACTAGTGGATTTGAATGTGCATGGACGAGCCAACGTTTCACCATTGTTCGGGTACTCTCGAATCTCAGGGAGAATGAAATTTACTGTCAGCGATGACCCCTCGACGTTGAGGAAAAAAAAAGAGAGGGGTATTCTCGATTTCTTGTTATTTTTATGATTTTTATAATTTTACGATTAAAGTTAGTTATAGAGATAATTTTGTTGGTGAATTTCTTTTTTTTTCTTTTTATTATTTAATACTGATTTATATTTCATTATTTTACTAAATTTATTACTGATTTTTTTTTTCAATTAATAAAATTACTACATTTTTAATTCAGTAAATTCAATAAAATCAGTAAATTCAGTAAAGTCAATAAAATCAGTAAATTCAGTAAATACAATAAAATCAGTAAATTCAGTAAATACAATAAAATCAGTAAATTCATTAAATACAATAAAATCAGTAAATTCATTAAATACAATAAAATCAGTAAATTCATTAAATACAATAAAATCAGTACAATAAAATCAGTAAATTCAGTAAATTCAATCAAATCAGTAAATTCAGTCAAGTAAATTCAATTATTCAGTAAATAATTGAACAAATCAATTATTCAGTAAATAATTGAACAAATCAATTATTCAGTAAATAATTCACTAATTTCAGTTACTAAATTAAATCGAGACAATAATAATATTTTTCTTCGTTTTTTCGCCGTGACGTTTATTCGAAATTTTTTCTTTTGCAATTGAACCGGGGATTCTGTGACGAGAACGGATTAAAGGGGAAAAACGAAAGTTCACGTTGCACGACGTGAGGTCGTGGTGTTTTACGAGATACGAAAAAAAAAAAAAAAAAGAGAAAAAAAAAGAAAAAAAAATAGAAAAAGCTGTCGAAAAACGAAAATCACGATCAGGGTGACGATATTTATTGTTCGACGCGAACGAGTGGGTGTGCGACATGTGTCGTTACGATACAAAGCGAAAAAAAAAAAGAAAAAAAAAGAAACACGTCGTTAACACCGATCACCACGAGAGATGAGTTTGACAATGGCGAAATAAAGATTTCTCGAGGCTCGCTCGTGCCGAGGTTACGTCAAATTATTCCAAGCCCCGGGACGAATGCGAGATCACGAAGCCACGAAGAAACGACGATGGCAAATCGAGAGAGAGAGAGAGAGAGAGAAAATAATAGTGATTTTATTATGGCCTGGTAAACTTTTCGCCAAGTGTCAAAAAAAAATAATAATAATAGAACAAAAAAAATTTTTTCAAATAATCAAAAATAAATCATGGGAATAACGAAATAATAAAAAAATAATAATGGCCCAGTAAACTTTTTTCCAAGTGTCCATAAAAATAGTAATAATAATAAAAGAAATATTAAAAAAAATAAAAATGAATCTTGAGAACATACGAAATAATAAAAAATAATAATAATAACGAAATAATGAGAAAATAATTATGCCCTTTTTGCCAAATGTCCATAAAAATATTAACAATAATAAAAAACAAAAAAAATAATAATTAAAAATAAATCATGAGAATAACGAAATAATAAAAAATAATAGTAATAACAAAATAATGAAAAAATAATAATGGCCTAGTAAACTTTTTGCCAAGTGTCCAAAAAAATAGTAATAATAATAAAAAGAAATATATAAAAAATAAAAATGAATCTTGAGAATATACGAAATAATAAAAAATAATAATAATAACGAAATAATGAGAAAATAATTATGCCCTTTTTGCCAAATGTCCATAAAAATATTAATAGCAATAACGAACAAAAAAAAATAATTAAAAATAATAGTAATAACAAAATAATGAAGAAATAATGATTGCCTAGTAAACTTTTTGCCAAATGTCCATAAAAATATTAACAATAATAAAAAACAAAAAAAAATCATTAAAAATAAATCCTGAGAATAACGAAATAATAATAAATGATAGTAACAACGAAATAATGAAAAAATAATAAAAATAACAAAATTTTCAAATTAGGTAAATCCCTGATTGAAACTATAGGGCTAAAGAGGATTTATCGATGGGAAATTCTATGGGGGTGGGGGGCGTTGTGGTATTACGTAATTCACGTATCACAAGTGAGTTCAAAGTGAGAGTACCGGCTCTCATCGTAAACGACCCTAAGAACCCCGAACACCAACGTGGCACCGCTCTCAAGCCGGAAAAAAGCCAAACGGTGGTAAAACGCGAAAAGAAAAAAAAAAAAAAAGAGAAAAGCAAAAAGAAAAACGAAAAAAAGAAATGACTGAAAAGTGGAGAAGTTAAGTGGTGGCCTTGTGGTACTACTCGATGAATTCAGTCACGACACCCGGTACAGAAATACTTGAAAATCCAAAAAAAACAAAAAAAAGAAAAATATAAATTCTTCGTCACTCAACCGGAAAACATCAGAGAACGAACGTCACGATAAAAACAACCAGAATCTTCGACCACTTTGCGGCTACTCGAGAATCCTTTGATTCCTGCCGATTCTTTCAGTCGTTGCAAAAGAACAATTATTTTTTTTTTTTAGTGAAAAAAAAAAACAAAAACAAATCGATATTTGCTCAATTCTTTTCGACAGCAATGACATTTGTCATGAAATTGTAATATTCGTAATTTTTTCTCGCATTTTTTTCTGACGTATGATTGTCCCTAGATTTAGAACGAAAATTCTAGACACAGAAATCTAAAATCCCGGTCTAGATCTAGTAATCTAAAATCCAGGTCTGAACCTAAAAATCTAAAATCCCGGTCTAGATCTAGAAATCTAAAATCCAGGTCTGAACCTAAAAATCTAAAATCCCGGTCTATCTAAAATCCCGGTCTAGATCTAGAAATCTGGTGCCGGATCTAGATCTAGAAGCCTAAAACAAGATCCAGATCTATAAATCTAAAACCAGATCTGCATCTAGAAATCTAAAACTAAATCTCGGAATCTAAAATTCATATTTTTAAGCCTAGGGGGATCTAGTACCAGACCTAGAATTCTCTAAATTTCGAAGTGAAATTCGAACGAAGTCTTAATCCCCAGATCTAAAATCCTCCCGTTTTAGATCTAGAATTCAATGCCCAATCGTAAATCTAGAGATCCCGGAACCGCATCTAGAATTCTCGAAATTTTTCGCCCGAAATCTAAAAGTGCTGAGAACCCCCACTTACAATTATCGCAAAAAATTCTGGTTCTAAACCTACATACCCAGAAACCCGTCTAAAATTCACGAAAATTCGTGTTTTAGATCACGATGTTAAAATATTCTCGAAATTCCTACGAAATCTAGAAATCCCAAGGTAAACCTAGATACCTAAAGTACTAAAACTCTATACATTCTAGAGATTCAAGTATTCCAAGTAAATTTTAGAATTTCCAAACGAACGAAAAACATTGAAAAAAAAAAAAAAAAAAAAAATACGGTGGCGGGGGCGCGGGCCGGTCAGCCGCGGAAGGTATGGGGGAGGATCCGGAAGATGATCTTCCGCTCGGGGAAGCACGAGCGCAACCCGTGGCGTTTCTATGGAGGTAAAATGATGCATCGGGAGGTGCCGGGTGGGGGAAGGGGGGAGTTTTAGAAGGAAAGTGAAGCCAGCAGGGTTTCGAGAGCTCTTTTTCGAGGGTAAAAGGAACCAGAAGACACGAGAAGAATGAGAGCGAAGTTTTCTCCCTCCCTCCCCCCCCCCCCCTGACGGTCCTCTTCTTCCATCTTTCTCCGTTGGCAATGATGACAGGGAGGTTGAGGGAAGCCGCCTGTTGCTGGTCGCGTGGATCCCGAAGAGGCAAAAGAACCCGATAAGACCAAGTGGAAAGGAAAAGGAAAGAAAAAAAAATATATATAAGGCGAATAGGAAGAGAAGGACGAGGATGAGGGTGATGTGGCCCTTGGAGTATTTACGCGGTCTCCCAACACCCATGTACTACGATAAGTTGACTACGTAGGTTATATCCACGTGTATAACCTCGTACACATTCGCTCGTACACGAACCAACATTTCTGCTCGATTTTTATACACCCGATGCTCGCGTGACACCTGAGGAATATCCAAATCAACGGGATTCGCAATTCGTTTGACTTTTTGGAAATATATATATATATATATATTTTTTTTTAGAATTCCTAGAATTCTGGAATTTTAGAATTTCTGGAATTTTGGAATTTTGGAATTTTAGAATTTCTAGACTTTTGGAATTTTAGAATTTCTGGAATTTTGGAATTTTAGAATTTCTAGAATTTTGGAATTTTGGAATTTTAGAATTTCTGGAATTTTGGAATTTTAGAATTTCTAGAATTTTGGAATTTTGGAATTTCAGGATTTCTAGAACTTTGGAATTTTAGAATTTCTAGAATTTTAGAATTTTAGAATTTCTAGAAGATTCCAGACGTTTCTAGAATTAGAACGTTTGATTGTTCAAGCTTTTTTTCTTCTTCTGGACTTAGTATCTAGGGGCACATCTGGGAGGAATTCTGGATGTCGTAGTTTTAGAATCTTTTAGGCTTAGAAGTAGAATTCTAGATAAATCTGGGTTTAAAGATTTAGAAACTGATTCAGATATTTTTTAGATTCGGAACTAGAATTCAAGCCAGATTTACGAATCTAGAATTCTAGCTAAATCTATGTTTAGAGATTTAGAAACAGATCTAGATTTATCTAGATTTAGAACTACGATTCTAGCCAGATTTAGAAATCTAGAATCAGATCCAGAATTCTCTCGATCGATTCGGATTCTAAAATCCTCGGAAATTCCACGCAGGTCCAAGTCTACAGATTTAGAAATAAATCTAGAATCCTCGAGATCTCTTCTAATTCTGAAAACAACTAAAATTCTACCCAGAACGAGGTCTAAAAATAAAAAAAAATATTTAGAACTAAAATTTTTTATACAAAAAAAAATCGATGCTTTTTTTTGGCGAGTTATGAGTCAAAAGGTTTTTTTAAGATGGAAATTGGCAAGCTGTTTTTGTTTGGGTTTGTTTGGGTTTAAAATTTTGTGTTTTTGGTTTTTTAGGCGTTTTTTTTTCAAAAGTGGGTAAAAATGAGGAAATAAAGGTGGGGATGAACTGCCTACGCGTCTGGTCCATTTGTCAATGTCCATTAGCCGAGAAAGAGGCATCTAAGCTGGCGTTTGGGTCAGTCGAGTCGAGTACCAGCGTGGGAGGTTTTCTCAGTCGTTTGGGCAACGTTAAAAAGAGTTGTGTATTTGCGAAGTTAAATTAACCGTGGGTAGAGACTGGCCAGGGGTCAGATTGGCTTGAGTTACGATTGTCCAGCTGTTCGAGGAATTTAAGGGGGGAAAAAAAGATTCTGGTCACCCGGGTGGTCCAAACTCGTCACTCGGAGCCACCAAAATCTCATCTTAGTCTCTTGCAAAAAATAATCACCAAATGCCAATCCAAATGGACCCAAACAAAAAAAAAAAAGGAAAAGTAAAGAAAAATGGAAAACTCGTTCTTTTTGAACGTCATCAACCGAAAAAACGATTATGATCATTCAATAAACTAACCAATGAATATCTTTCGAAAAATCCTTTCCTAAAAGAAACCTAATTTGACCTATGGACTCCTGGATCCATGTTTTCGAGGACAAACGAAAAACTTTTTAACTCCCCTTCGCATCATTGAATTTTCAACTGCTCTTTTTGAAAAAAAGACGAGAAAATTATTGAGAAAGAAATTCTATGAATATCCACTTTGAAATTTCTCTTCGGCGACGAAAAATGGAAAGAGAAAGAAATTCGTTATTTTGAAAATAGAAATAAATCGATCAACGTTTTCGATAATAATGAATATCGTTTTGGAAATCGCAATATTTGCAAATCCAGAATTTAACAATGAAAAAAACTGAATTGAGTTTTGTTTGGGTTTGTATTTTTTTAAAGGCAGTATTTTTAATTTCTTTTTTTGGCAAAAGACATCAAAAGGATTATATAAAATGACACATTTCTTTATTTTTCTATAAAAATAGAAAAATAAAGAAATGTGTCATTTTGAAAAAAAAAAAAAATAACAAATTCGATTAACGTTTTTGAT
This sequence comes from Ophioninae sp. A BG-2022a, assembly GCA_030523105.1. Lineage (NCBI taxonomy): Eukaryota > Metazoa > Arthropoda > Insecta > Hymenoptera > Ichneumonidae > Ophioninae sp. A BG-2022a. The sequence continues at coordinate 6,167 of JAPYZI010009685.1, forward strand.
AAAAATAGGTATCGTTTTGGAAATCTAGAAAATTTGCTAATTTCATTATTTGAAAATAAAAGAACTAAATTAAATTTTGTTTGGGTTTGATTTTTTTTCAAAGCTTTTTTTAAAAAATGATATTTTCTTTTCTTTTTTGAATGGAGTTTTAAAAAAAGAGTTTTGTACTTTTTCGGTTAATCATCGAATATTAATCGAAGATAATATTTTTCCCATTAGAGGATTGAAGAATTTCTGGGGGAAAATCAATTTGATGAAAAATCAAGTCATTAGTAAGAATTTCCTAATTCGTTGGAGGTTAATATTGATAAAATTCTCAATGATCTCGTTAACCCGTATGGGAAACTACTTAACGACCTTTTAACGATACTTCTAACGACCTTTTCACCGATTTCGAAAATTCAACGAGAATTTACAAACGTAGCATTAAAAATGAAGAAAAAAAAATCGAGTTTCAAAAATTCATCGAGAATTTAAAGAAATATCATTAAAAATGAAGAAAAAAAAATCGAATATCGAAAAAAATAATCAAAAAAAAAAAAAAAAAGGGGGGGAAAAAAAAAAAAAAACGAAAAATTATTAGTTGGAAATTGATCGAAAAAACGAGTCCGAGTTTTCATTCTTTCTTTTATTTTTCATTTTTTTCATTTTTCCATTTTTTATTTAAGGAATTTTTCACTTTTTTCATTTTTCCACTTTTTATTTCAGGAATTTTTCATGTTTTCCGTTTTTTTTTCGTAAATTCCGGGAAATCCAAATCCCCGAGGAAAAACATCAAATCCAGCGTGATGAATCCGTTATACCTGGTGATTTTTCGTTTGGGTTTGAAGGTAGATCGTTACAATGAATTCGGGACCACGAAATGCGTAGGTCCGCGAAAGAGCCGATACGAGTAGAAAGGGGAAAAAGAAAAAGAGACGGAGAGCGAGAGGGAGAGGGAGAGAGGGAGAGAGAGAGAGAGAGATAGCGCGGGAGGAATTAAAGAAAAGGTGGATACGCGGCTGTCGAGGAAGGACCACACATCGCGAGAAATTCCTCGGGTTATGCCAGAGGCAAATGCATTGATCAGGCGATCCTCAATTGAGTCGTAACTCGATTGAAAACCCACCATTATCAATGGTGTATAGGGTTTTTCGAATGGACCTACGAAAACGTATGGGATGTTCGATGGCAATTTGATAAATAAGGTTTTTTATTTGTTTTTCAGATTGGGCTGTTTTTATTTTTAATGGAGTATTTTTTAATTTTCAACGGACTATTTTTTAATTTTTAATGGACTATTTTTAAATTTTTAATCGACTATTTTTTTAATTTGTAATGGACTATTTTTTAATTTTTAATGGAATATTTTTTAAATCTGTAATGGACTATTTTTTTAATTTTTAATAAACTATTTTTTAAATTTGTAATGAACTATTTTTTAATTTTTAATGGAATATTTTTTAAATTTTTATTGGACTATTTTTTAATTTTTAATGAACTATTTTTTAAATTTGTAATGAACTATTTTTTAATTTTTAATGGAATATTTTTTTAATTTGTAATGGACTATTTTTTAATTTTTAATGGACTATTTTTTAAATTTGTAATGAACTATTTTTTAATTTTTAATGGACCATTTTTTATTTCCAAATGGACTAGTTCCATTTTTTAATGGACCACTTCTTGACTAGACCATTCCCATCTTTTGACGAATTTATTTCCATTTGTTTTGCTGGTGTATGTATATTTTAAAAATGGACCATTTCCATTTATTTGACGGGATTATTTAAATTTTTTTAATGGACCATTGCCATTTTTTTTCGTAGACCATTTTTTTTTCTTTAATGGACCATTTCCATTTTTTTAATACAACTTTTCCATTTATTTAATGGGCAAATTTCTATTTTCCATTGGACAATTTTAATTTTTAACGGGCCATTTTTATTTTGCAATGGACCATGTCCATTTTTACTTGACAATTTCTATTTTTAATGGACCATTACCATTTTCAATGGACCATTTTCATGTTTCGATACATTATTTCCCCCTTTCATAAGACCTTTTTCATTTATATAATGGACCATTTCTATTTTTAATGGACCATTTCCATTTTTTTAATGGACCATCAATCAAATATTCATTATTAATAAATTAAAAACCTCTCGTCGAATTAAATTCTCATCGATTTTGAAAAAAAAAAAAAGAAAACGTTTCTTATTTTGAGTATTAAGGGGTAACTATGGAAAGTTCGAAGAAAAAAAAATTGACAAATTGTCCAAACGTACAATTGGTTCGGTATTGAACAGCCCGTATAAATATCGTACAGGCTCTCAATGTTTTCATGGTGTGTTTGATATTGGCCGTAGATTTTCTATATGTGGATGCTTACCCAGGCGTAATGGAGTACTTCTGGGTGCAACGTATTATTAACTCGGCTCTCGTACCTCCCAATGGTAAAGGATTCGTCCCCCCCTCTTCTTTGTATCCACCTCGCTTCATATCTCTTGTTTCACCAACCTTAAAAAACAAACAAAAAAAAAAACGAAAAATGAAAAAAAATATAGATAAATAAATAAACAACAAAAAAAAACGTGCATCGACGACGAGACCAAACGAATTAAGCTATCTGCTTTCACCTGCCACTCGTATCAAACATATATCATGAATTCAGCTGGTGCAGAGCCTCCCCTGTAATTCTCGTATACACTTGTAACACTTGTGCACGAGAACATTTTTTTTTGTTTTTTTTTTTTTTTGTTATTTAAATATCATTTTTTATTTAACGATTTTTTATTAAAATGTTATTTTTTATTTAACGATTTTTCAATTTAATTGTTACGTTTGATTTAACGATTATTTAATTTTATTATTTTTTATTTAACGATTTTTTAATTTAAATATCATTTTTTATTTAATGATTGTTCAATTTAATTATTATGTTTGATTTAACGATTATTTAACTTTATTATTTTTTATTTAACGATTTTTAAATTTAAATATCATTTCTTATTTAACGATTTTAAAAATTCAATTATTATAATCTATAAATTATATATATAGTTAAAAATATCATTATAAATATATTATAAATAACTTATATTTATATTTGTTTACTTATATTTGTTTAAACAAAAAAATCAACATTTTACACAAAAAAGAGGAAAGAAAAAAAAGAATAAATAAAAATATTATTATTTGTGAACAATCGTAAAATTTCGCCGTTCGTTAAAGCGTTGACACCGGCGTCGGGGACTTCCGGTTTTTCGGAGTGTACGAACTTTGTTCGTTCAGTACGAGTCGCCAGCTCGAAAGAATCGATCAGACGTGTTTCGTTGTAGCCGAACGATGTACGGTTACGTTTCCGCGAGACGAAAGTACAAAAAGAGCTTCGCGAACGTATACAGGGTGTCGCTATGTACGATCGTTTTCGAATGGAAGATAAATCGAAGCTGTGACATCAAAACCAACACTCTCGTAGATAAAGAGGAACGAGTCGAACTTTCGACCGTCCTTTCGTCGTTTTACACGTCACGTGATACTCTCATTCTGCATCGTGACTCTTAGAATAAAAAAAAGCATTTTTTTTTCGCTTCCTATATTTTTTATTATTTTTTTTTTAACAGATTTTTTATTTTTTTTTAAATGGATTTTTTAATTTTTTTAATGGATTTTTGATTTTTTGTAAAATGTGAATTTTTTATTTTTTTGTAAATGGATTTTTAATTTTTTTTAATGGATTTTTTATTTTTTTTTAATGGATTTTTTATTTTTTTTTTAATGGATTTTTTATTTATTATTTTTTTATCGGATATTTTCGACCGATTTTTTAAATAATTGATTTTGTTTCTTTTAATTTGTTATTTAATATCAAATTATTGTAATCATTCAATTGTTAAAGTTATTAACTTATTATTAATATTTTCCGTTTTATTTAATTGCATACTAACAAACTATTATTTAATGTAATTATTATTATATAAAATAATAATAATATTATATAATTGTTTTTTATTATAATATATATATATATATTTCATTATTATATTATATTACACAAGTTTTCCCTTCATCCCTTCTCGACTACTAAAAAAATAATTTAAAAAAAAACAATAACTACATAACACTGTATAATTAAATAATAACGTAAAATAAAATTCAAAAACTATTATAAAAAATAATAATAATAATAATAATAATAAAATATTATTATTATTAATATTATATTCAAAAAAAAAAATAAATAATAATAGTTTTATTAGCCGAGAAGGAACGAAGGGAAAACTGTTCGAATTAAATAACGATCAGAAAATAACGAATGGAAAAAAAAAAAAGATACAAAATTGGAATCGTATCGAAGGGGTGTCAGGGGTGGTTGGGGGGTGGGATCGAACAAAAAGATCGCTATTTCTTCGTGGATAAAAAAATAAAGGAAAATAATGGGAAAAAAATAAAAATAAAAGGGAGGGGTTAGTAAACGTGTAAAAACGAAGTAGGGGTTGATTTCGATGACGTTGAGGGTAGTCAGGAGGGGAGGGGGGATGAAACCACCCGAAAAAATCGTTGGTCAAGCCTCCATAGGAGATTTCGGGTGTATGGGATCAATGGGAAATACTATGGGGGTTGATAAAACGAGAATGGCCGAAGGAAGGGTGTAACGTGGTCATAGGCGATTTTTTGGAGGGTGATCAACCCCTAACGTTAGCCACCCTCTCGGAGGAGTTTTCGTTCGCCATCCCGCCTAAAATTACTCGCGACCCTTCAACCCTCCCTTTCGCCAGCCTTCTACGTTTGTTCTCGTTTTTTTTTTCTTCCACCCCCTCGGCACCCCCGTTTCACCCCCGGCGTTCCATTTGGCGTCTCTCTCGATCGCGCTTTAACCCGGAAAGCCAAAAAACCTTGGGATACTTCGCGTGGACCTCGATTTTTATGGAGGGGGATGCAAGGGGTTGCAACCAAGACGAGGGTGAATTTTCACGTTTTTGTTCCACGGTCACCATCGAGGGAAAAAGAAAATGAGAGATTGGCTGACGAGGAAACTCGATATGAGAATTCTGGAGGATTCGATGAATTAGGTTTTGATGGGATTCGTCGTTGGGTTTTGTAGATAATGACGGTTCGTAAGAAAGAACGGAAACGGGACCAAGCGAACCACCAAGAATCTAAACAAACCCAAACGAAACCCCACGAATCAATACAAACCCAAACAAACGAACCCAAACGGAACCCCACGAATCAATACAAACCCAAACAAGCTATCAAGAATCTAACGAAACCCAAACAAGCGACCAAGTATCTAAACAAACCCAAACAAGCGACCACGAATCTAAACAAACCCAAACAAACGACCAAGAATCTTACCAAACCTAAACGAACCCAAACGGACCCCCACTAATAAAAACAAACCCAAACAAGCCACCAAGAAATTAAACAAACCCAAACAAACCCAAACAAGCCACCAAGAAACTAAACAAACCCAAACAAGCAACCAAGAAACTAAACAAACCCAAACGGACCCCCACGATATCAAAATAAACCCAAACAACCCACCAAGAATCTTACCAAACCCAAACAAACCCAAACAAGCCACCAAGAAACTAAACAAACCTAAACGAACCCAAACGGACCCCCACCAATAAAAACAAACCCAAACAAACCC
>JAPYZI010010256.1:0-10551 GCA_030523105.1 Ophioninae sp. A BG-2022a
TTTTTGGCAGAATTTCAAAGTTGGACCATCGATTTTTGCAAATTTTTCCATACATACCCCTTTGCCTCTTTTTTTGCGATTTTTCAACTGGACTTTGCGAGAAAACCATACGAGATATCGATACGAATCCAACGCCATTATTTAAGTTAGGCAAAAACCTTATCCAAACCCTCCCAATGAATGTCCATAGCATATAAGGAGCTCACACTACGACCTTTTGAAATTCCGTGATTTTCAAGATTCTGGCAAAGTAGCCGGGGGAAGACGGAAAATTTTTTTTTCCCTTTTTAACCTTTTAAAAGGATGTATTTAATCGGAAATGTTCCGCTGATTGCGAATCTGCCCGAGTTTTTACCGAAAGTTCAAAATTAGACTAAGAAAATGGGAAAAAAACCCATTCTAGAATACTTTTTGGACATTTTTGTCTGCTGCAGATAACGGTAGGACAAGTGCCAAGTAAAAAAGTACATTGATTTTCCGAAACGATGCAAGCGTGTCTTTTCCAGTCTATGCCAATGTCCATTTTTTGTAATCGACCAATTCCGCGAAGATAACCGATTCTTTCTTATCAACTGTTGATACCAGTCTTCATCAACTTTCTCTTACCTACCTCCGGTCATTTTGCCTCACTGTTCGACAAGTTCCGTACTGCCGTCGAGCGATGACGTTGCTTGATGCTTGGACGAGATTTTCCATTTGAATGTGTTTGTTTCTGGATTGCTTGGTGTTGTGAAACGAAAAATATGTGAGTACTTCGTGTAGCTGCTGATGAGATTATACGGTGGTCGTGGGGCGAATCGATCGCCTTCTCGTTTTTGTTACCACAATGGGCTAACCGTTCTTTTTTTTTTTTTTTTTTTTTTTTATTTTTATTTCTTCGCCTCCTAGTTCTCTTCTTCTCGCGCCGCTTTCTAAACAGCTGCAATGGATTCTCCGAAACTGAGTCACCGTTACGTTTGACCAGGTCGCGGACTGTCATCAGCTGATTATCGAAGCTTCAGGAAGAAGGGGAAATTCGATCCATTAGATGACAACGGTAAGTCTAGACGGCGTTGTTTTGGAATTCTAGAATCTTGGTGACGTTTCGAAGAATCTGGGAATTCGTCGTTTTAGGTTTATAACTCTTAAGTTATAATTTCCAGGTTTCCAACAATGGGTGATTCCTAATTCCTGATGGCGATCCAAAAAGCCTTCATATTGGATCCTAACTAAACGCCTAAAATGGTCACGGATTCCACGTAGGTCTAATTTGATCGGGTATTCGATCGGAATCTGAATTTTATTCTTGATGAATGTCTGATGAATCAATGAATTTGATTCATTGATGATGAATCTGAATGTCATCCCGATTCTTCGTGAAATCTGAATCTTTATTTGATTTTTTATGGCATAAAAAATCAAATTAAGTAATTTTGAAATTTTTATTTTTCCACGTAAATTTTGATTATTCGTGGAATCTGACTTTGATTCTTGATCTAATCCCAATACAAATGAAATCCTTGATTTAGTCTTAAACTTAATCTGATTCTCGATGGATCGGTTGTATTCGGCTTGTTGGATTTTGTGAACTAAATGTATCAAACTAGAAATTAGTATCAATAACTATTAAAAATATATATTACGAATGTAATGTAAAAAATGTACTCGTCATTGGCGATATATTCAACTGCAATCCGACGCAACATTATCTCACGTACGTGCTCACGAATCGCACAGTTTGCATTCCAAAATGCTGTATCCGTGTGTTTTTTTCTGATGACTCATCACATATTTTCGTTTCGAACGTGACAATAACTCAGAAGCAGCATTGATTGGAAACCATCGAATATAATTGGGTCCCATTGTTGACTCTCATTTTTTTTTGCAGATTCACAAAATCCAGATTGTAAATCACTTGGATTCTAACCCAAACAAACTCAAACAAATCCAGATTGAAAATCACTTGGATTTCAATGAAAATAAATCCAAACAAACCCAAACTCAAACAAACCCAAAATCAAACAAACCCAAACCCAAAAAAACTCAAATTCTAACAAATTCATATTGAAAATTACTTCGAATCCAACCCAAACAAACTCCAACAAATCCAGAATGAAAATCACTTGGATTCCAATGAAAAAAAAACTCAAATTCTAACAAATACATATTGAAAGTTACTTGAAATCCAACCCAAACAAACTCCAACAAATCTAGATCGAAAATCACTTGGATTACAATGAAAATCAATCCAAACAAACCCAAACTCAAACAAACCCAAAACCAAACAAAGCCAAACCTAAAAAAACCCAAATTCTAACAAATTCAAATCGAAAATCACTTGAAATCCAACCGAAACAAGCTCCAACAAATCCAGATTGAAAATCACTTGTATTCCAATGAAAAAAAAAAAACCAAAAAACCTCAAATTCTAAAAAAATTCATTTTAAAAATCACTTGAAATCCAACCGAAACAAGCTCCAACAAATCCAGATTGAAAATCACTTTGATCCCAATGAAAAAAAAAAAACTCAAACATACACAAACCCAAACCCAAACAAATTCAGATTGAAAATCACTTGGATTCCAACGTGAACTTTCCATCTACTAATTCCCTAGTGATTCTCCATAGGGATATATGAAAAATGGGGGACCCTATGGATTTTCTCTTCGTCGATATTCCGGCCGATCTCCAGAGATCGGCAATCGTTCTAGCCCAACGATACGACGAACTTTCTCACTAGATGAGAAATTGAGCCCGACACGGCAAAAAAAAAAAAAAAAAAACGAGGATAAAAGCAAAAAAAAAAAAAAAAACGAGAATAAAAGCGAGGAATGCGATGTTTCGAGGCGAGAAGCGTGTCCGGTCGTTGCGCGATCGCGCATGCGCGCTCTTACCGATCATCGAGATTTCAACGTCTCCGTAGATGGCCCCGGTGATTTCAATGCTACAGCCGTACCGAGACGAATCTATTTTTCTGATTTCGGCAATTTCGTAGCTGGTATCACTTGGATGGGAAACTGCGACTTGATTGAACGATGAGGCAATTGCTCTACGCGCCAATGATCAGTATTGCCAATCTTCGAGATCGGCGAGATCTCTTGTGCGCGACGGACAAGTCATAAAGAGAAAGAACGAGAGAGAGAGAGAGAGAAAGACGTGATAATAGATTTTATTAAGCCCTAGTAAAAAAAAAAAAAAAAAAAAAAAAAAAAAAAAAAAAAAAAAAAAAAAAAAAAAAAAAAACCAAAAAAAAAAAAAAAAAAAAAAAAAAAAAAAATACAAGAAATCGCAATTTCCATCGAAATAATGACAACAACAACAAAAAAAAAAAAACAGAAAAATGTTCAAAAAAGTATTCAGTCTTGCCGCAAAACTTGATTAAAGCTGGACAATTCATAACTTTAAAAAATCGGTAAAATTAACTTAAAAATAAAGTAAAAATTGAAGAGAGAGAGAACAGCCGATCACGAAATTGCACTTCATCATCCGACTACGAAGAATCGTCTAGTGAACTTAGAAAGTAGAAAAAAAATCCCCCGTAAATGGGGAGTCGAAAAAAACTGCTCGGATGTCATTGTGGTTCGCTCTTCTTTTATACCGATATTTCATCGATTTCTTTGCCGATTTGTTACCGATATTTTTACCAATTTTTAAATCAATTTTCTACCGATTTTTTAAAACAATTTTTTGACCAATTTTTGACCAATTTCTTTACCGATTTTATACCGATCTTTTATTAATTTTTTTTACCAATTTTTGACCAATATCTTTACCGATTTTATACCGATTTTTTATTAATTTTTTTTTACCAATTTCGTTACCGATTTTATACCGATCTTTTATTAATTTTTTTTTACCAATTTCGTTACCGATTTTATACCGATCTTTACCGATCTTTTATTTATTTCTTTTTTACCAATTTTCTTACCAATTTCTTTGACAATTATTTATCGATAAATAAACCGATTTCCTTACTGATTCTACACGTCTCCCTAGGAAAATAAAAACTTCTGCACACCGATCGTCCACATCGATCGCATTCTGTCGCGCATGATTGGCCAGGGACTCCGAACTCCGATAATAATTGCATACAGAAGAAGAAACGATTTATGTAAGATTCATGTTTTTTTTTTTATTTTTATTATTTTGTTTTTTGTTCCAATATATTTTATACATATGATAAATACACGGCAGACCTTGTGTACAACGAATGCGCGTTGCAACGACGCCTCCACGATCCCTTGTTAGATATATAGATCGAGCCATTGTACGTCGACACAATGCCACGAGCAGCAATGCCGTCAACCGCGCAATCGATCTCTCGCGCAGTAGAAAGAGGCTTCCGCGCGCTGGAAAATTCCCACGATTTTTCTCATCCATCGATCGATCGCGATGTAACGTCTATACAGGGTGGTTCGTCAATTTCCCATCAAAAAGGAATATTTAGATGCCTCAGATGGATCAACATTCTAATTGTTTTGAAATTCTGAAAAATCTGTTTTTTTTTTCAAATTATCGAATTTTATTATTATTTACTTTGAACGTTGAATTGATAAAAAATTAACGAACTTTAAGGCCATTCCCGTTTTATAAAAAATCTTCTAATAAGCATTCTAGAAATTATCTGTAAAGTATTTGTTACTTTAGAAAATCCTCCGTTGTTATTAACATACGATTGAGTACGATAAAAGTTCTATGAATTTTGAAATTCATAGAACTTTTAGAAATTTCAAAATTCACAGAATTCAAAATTCACAGAAATTTCAAAATTCACAGAAATCAAAATTCACAGAATTCAAAATTCACAGAAATTTCAAAATTCATAGAAATTTCAAAATTCACAGAATTCAAAAATCACAGAAATTTCAAAATTCACAGAAATTTCAAAATTCACAGAAATTTCAAAATTCACAGAAATTTCAAAATTCACAGAAATTTCAAAATTCACAGAAAAAATTCACAGAAATTTCAAAATTCACAGAAATTTCAAAATTCACAGAATTCAAAATTCACAGAAATTTCAAAATTCATCGAATTTCAAAATTCATAGAACACATAACCCAAACAAATTTAAATTTCCGTTACAATTCGAGTATTCGAAAAAATCTTATTTCAAAACGGAAAAATCGTAAAAAAAAAAAGTATACAGCCGGCTGGGTTGCGTCCAGTTTAAAAAAAAAAATTGAAATTCAATCGGCGTACGAAAAAACAAAAAAAAAAAAAAGAAAAAAAAAACGTTAAAACAAATATAATTATTCCTTAAGTATTAAAAACTATGATTTCTGAAGAGCGCTGATTCTGATTATTTATAATAGACCCATCTAGAGTCTTGATTCTGATACATCATGATGACCATATCTGATAAACGATGATTAACCATAAATATCCGAAATGTCCATACCTCAGGACCTCTAAAAGACCTCTAAATGACACGGAGGCTTAACGGAGGCTAAACCGAATCAACCGACGTTCCCATGACACTTGAAAACAAAAAACCTCATTTTTGTAGCTTCGACGAACCGATTTTTGCGTAACTAAAATAAACAGTTTTTGCCATATTTAGAGAAGGTTTGAAATTTATAAAGAAGTCGTGGTATCGAGGTACGTTGACGAAACGATAAAACGATAATTGGATAAACGGGCGTTGGTTGGAGGCTGCATTGGTCCGAAAGGTTGGAACGACCGGACTCATTGGGAGGTTTCCAGGAGGCTGATGGGGAGGTCGAAACGAAACGCCAGGAAGTGTGCGGGAGGAGGTGGGGGGGGGGGGGGGGGAGGGGGGGGGGGGGGAGGTTTGGGGAGGAGGGGGGGGGGTCCGTCTTGAAGTGAGAGAAACGAGCAAATGTCAAGGGATCGCCCGGTCGATCAGCCTCAGGCTCAACGAGAGACAATCGAAGCGCGGGAGTCGTGTGGTCGCTCCAGCTGAAAGGGACTCGACGACGGCCCGACTTTAAACACACACTAACGCTTGTCCCATTCGGATACACGATAATTCGTGCAGCCTAGGAAGAATGGAGACGTGCACCCGAGAAAACGGCTGCCGTTTCTCCTCCGCAGGAGTGACGAAAAAAAAAAAAAAAAACAGAAAAAAAAACACCCTAGCCGTTCTTATATAAAGCCGACCACGCCCTGGCTCTCGACCATCCGTGTCCGTAACGTGCACGTTTCATTGATACGTACCAATATATCGATAACTGCTTTCGCCTGCTATTCACTGTCCATGGATTTCAATTTTTTAAAATTTTTTTTTAATTTTTTATTATCAATTTTTCTACCCCTTAAGGAATTATTTGTTCGAAAGGAGATATAGGACGCTCGTATTTAAACATTGTCAGCGGAAATTCGAACGTCACAACAGCCCTCTTTCTTGGGTATTAAAAAAATGTGTTATATATTTATTTGTTTGTTTATTTGTTTATTTATTTATTTATGTATTTTTATATAATTACTTTTCCCCACTTTCACAAATTTATTTATCGAAATTTTTTTTTTTATTGGAATATCTATGGCATTTCTATGGGACATCGACCTTAAGTCCCTAATTTAAGCCCCTTAATAATTGATTTTAAAAACTTTTTGTTATTATTATAAATAATAACAAAAAGTTATGATAATTATTATAAATAATAATAACAAAAAATAAATAATAATTTTCTTTGTTTGGGTTTGTTTGGGTTATTTATTTGTTTATTTATTTATTATTATAAATAATAATAACAAAAAAAAAATAATAATTTTCTTTGTTTGGGTTTGTTTGGGTTATTTATTTGTTTATTTATTTATTATTATAAATGATAATAAGAAAAAATAAATAAATAAATAATAATAAGAAAATAAATAATACATTTTTTGAATGCAAGAGAAAGAGGGCTGTTCTGGCGGTGCAATATGGAATCAACGGAGTTCTCCAGGCCCCATATAAATCGTGTACACACCATACAGGATACGTGTGGTCTCGAGTGCACTCGATCTTCTTACACAGCCAGGTGTTGACCAGTGTATGTGTACCCATCGATGTGCATATCAGGTCTATAGCATATATCGTTCTTCCGCGACGTACGCCCGAGAGATTCGATAGCTCCCAGTCCCATTCGTAAAAGATCCGCAGCCGGTGTGTTCCAGAGAGCGTGGGTGCCCCCACGGACGAATCTCGTAAGCGTCTTGGTATTGGTGCCCGAATGGATCAGGAAGCGCCCGCTTGTCGTTCCCGGCTGGTAAAAAGGAAGAGGAAAGAGTAAAAAAGAAACAAATGATCAACGGAGTATGTAACGCTGTTGCGCAACCGCGCGCAGTCAACCTATCTCCGTGGCTGCGCATAGTCCACAGGATACGGACTCGCGAGGGTAAACTCGGGATCATGGACCTGCGAGATGTTTGTCCGCATGGGCGTGTACGTTTCGTCCCGTCTTGCATGACCTGGCACTTCGCCAATTTTACAAATTATTTCTTATTTTTATTAATCAACTTTGGCATTTTTGTTTTTAACTCCAATCGTGTTGCGTACTGGGTTAGAAAAAAGCATTTGTTAATTAATATATTGTTTGGGTTTGTTTAGATTTGTTTGGGTTTGTTTGGGTTTGTTTGGGTTCTTTCCACTGGGCTAGAAAAAACAATCATTTGTAAATAAATATATGTTGTTTTGGGTGACAAGTGAATTTTCTTTTAATGGTTGGTCAAGGCCTTAATGCCATGCTGCATACTCGCTGGATTTCTATACCATCCGTTTGTGTAGATTCCTGCATTACCGATTTTTCATTTTCCTCGGATTATTTTCTTCATTTCGCTTTTTAGCTCCAATCGTGTTGCGTACTGGGATAGAAAAAAGCATTTGTTAATAAATATATTGTTTGGGTTTGTTTAGATTTGTTTGGGTTTGTTTGGGTTCTTTCCACTGTGCTAGAAAAAACAATCATTTCTAAATAAATATATGTTGTTTTTGGTGAGAAGTGAATTTTCTTTTAATAGTTGGTCAAGGCCTTAATGCCATGCTGCATACTCGCTGGATTTCTATACCATCCGTTTGTGTAGATTCCTGCATTACCGATTTTTCATTTTCCTCGGATTTTACTTCATTTCCTGAATTCCTACGTTATCCATTTCCTTAATTCCTGGATTTTGTTATTTAATTCATTTAATTCCTGAATCCCTACGTAATAATACATTTTTCAGTTCCTACGTCACAATGATCTTTAAATCTTTCGTTTCCTTTAGATCCTAGTTTTCTACGACGTGAATTTACTTAATTCTCTACATTCATAGTTCATCATCGTTTTACATCCTGCAACAATCTACATTTTCCATTTTCTACATTTTTTGGATTCCTGCTCATTCAATTTCAACATTTTCCGAATTTTCGCATCATCCTACATCATCAATGTAGGAAACATCAGGGCACTCCGATCCACTGTTGTGTTTGACCTCAAGGTCCATCAGGAATCATCACGTCTGCTTTCAGCACGTCTGAAACCTCTTTTTTCAAGTTTGTCCAAGCAGCCTGTGGAATATCTTCAAAGATCACGACTGGAGACGTGCAGCTGCCTCGTTATAATCGAAAAGGCGTACAGTCGTATGATCTTAAGCTGGAACACCTTGACGAAGCGTTAAATCGTATTCAGGGTGATCCAGGTGAGACGGGATGACTTCCCCAGTATCCCAATGATCACTCGTTCGCTCATTGACGTTTGGATTTGACATGTTGATTTTTACTTCAAAATTTAATAATTCAGTGTGAAACAACCTTAAATTTAAATAAAACGAATGAACGATGAAATAAATAAAAATAAAAGAAATTACGAACCTCAATGAACCAAAAATCTATACAATTCGTGACAATTCGAACAAAGAATTCAATAATTCAATATTCCAACAAAAGAATCGCCCAGTAAACGCAAACATTGAAAATTAATTTTCTTTCTTGTCCACGAACGTGATCATTTATCAAAACAATTATTGAAAGCAGTGGGGGTGATCTGCATTTAAATTGGTATCGAAAACGCTGTCGGTACAAGTATGTCGAGTCCGTGACCGACAGGAACGAACCGTTTTCGTTTGACTGGGGAGAAAAGATTCCGTTGCTGATCTTTCGTGCTCTCTCCCCCCCCCCCCCACCCCGCACCTGTTTTTTTCTGACAGAAACCATACTGCTTTCAGCGTTAGCTCTTTAATCAAATGAACCGAGCGTTTGTTTAAATGTCTATGTCGATGGTCATGTCACTCGAGAGATCGAATCTTCAACCTAATTGTACACGCGTGTACCTTCATTTTTTCATGCCAGCAATCCAACCCTAATAACTTCAAGACGAACTGTAATTTTCATTGGTCTCGATTTCCAGCACTTCCATATCGCAAAGATTCTTTCCCTCTCTTCCTCCCTTTCTCTCTCCCTCCTTATTATTTTATTATTTTATTATTATATTATCTTTATTTATTTTTATTATTATTGTTATTTTTCATAATTATCACCACTATTCTGTTTATTATTTTTTACCATCATTGTTATTGTTATTATTTTCTTGGCGCGTATTAATTTTAAGTTATGTTTAAGTTTCCATGTTATTTTTGTTATTTTCTTTTTTACCCGAAAGTCACTGACTAGGGCATAATAAATTATTTCATCATCATTATTTCTCTCTCTCTCTGTCTCTAGAATTTACTAGGCGTGTTATTACTCTGTCTCTAGAATTTACTAGGCGTGTTATGTTTATTATGATTTTTTATATCTTTTATATTACTTAATTATTAATTATTATTATTGTTTGTGTTAAAATTATTATAATTTTTCTTGATTTATATTCTTACGTTATATTTAAGTTTGTTTGTTATTATTTTTTTTGTATATTTTTTTTTGCCCCATAGTTATACTAGGGCATAATAAATCATATCATCATCATCATCTCTCTCTCTCTCCCTCTTTCTCTCTCTCTCTCTCTCTCTCTCTCTCTCTCTTTCTCTCTCTCTCTTTCTTTACCCTTTTTTTCTGATTTACCTCTCACTCTCTTCCTCATGCCGTTTCGTTCTCCTCGTATTCCCCAGCGGCGAGCTAATTACATACTCTTCCGTCATATCGAAGGCGACGTCCGCGAGTGTGTCAATCCTCGCATACACGCGTCGTCGTGACATCTCGTCAAGGAAAGTTATCATTTTTAATCGTAGGCTGCGATTACATCGAATCTAAGAGGCGTCTGAAAAGATGTATCTTCTACGAGACTTAAGGCTCTTCTACGAGACACCCAACAATATATAAAACATTTTTGTTTTTGCTCCCCTTAAAATTTCGGGTCTTGAGAATATTTTGTATAAATTAAAACCTGATGTTCGAATAATTGTAAAATATATGACCGTTTTGCTTGACCGATTCGCGTCAAGCTGTCCAAAAAGTATTCTAGAATGGGTTTTTCCCATTTCGCCAGTCTAATTTTGCACTTTCGGCAAAAACTCAGGCAGATTCGTAATCAGCGGAAAATTTCCGATCTAATACATCCTTTTAATACTTAAAAAATGGAAAAAAAATTTTTTTCGTCCTCCCAGGCCACTTTTCCGGAATCTCAAAAATCACGATATTTCAAAAGGTC